>CANXYC010206030.1:0-26618 GCA_948193065.1 Aleurites moluccanus | reverse complement strand
AAGGAGGATTTGCGGTGTATTGTGATGCATCGAGAGTAGGGCTTGGTTGTGTGCTTATGCAGAATGGTAAGGTGATAGCCTATGCTTCGAGACAATTGAGAAAGCATGAGGTGAATTACCCTACACATGATTTGGAGATGGTTGTAGTAGTATTTGCATTGAAGATCTGGAGACACTACCTATATGGAGAGAAGTGTGAAATCTTTATAGATCATAAGAGTTTGAAATATATATTTTAGCAGAAAGATCTTAACCTTAGGCAGAGAAGGTGGGTTGAATTGCTTAAGGATTATGACCGTGAAATATTGTACCATCCAGGAAAAGCAAATGTAGTGGCGGATGCATTGAGTAGGAAGTCTTTGGGAAGTTTATCCTATATCCAAGTTAGTAGGAGATCTCTAGTGAGAGAGGTGCAGAATTTGCATGAGATGGGAATCAGTTTAAATCAGTCAGATTCAGGAGTGCTTTTAGCTCATTTCCAAGTCAAGCCGGTTCTTATTGATTAGATAAGAGAAGCATAAGATAAGGACCCTCAATTGGTAAAGCTAAAGAATGATGTGGGGACAGAAAGAGCTTTCAGCTTTACCATAGTTGATGGTGTATTGAGATTGGGTAATAGATTATGTGTTCCAGCTATGGATGGATTGAAGGATGTGATTCTCAAGGAAGCTCACAATTCTAACTATAATGTGCATCCAGGTGCAACAAAGATGTACCACGACATCAAGAGTTCTTATTGGTGGAATGGATTGAAAAGAAATGTTGCAGAATATGTAGCTAAATGTCTAACTTCTCAGCAAGTCAAATTCGAGCATCATAAACCTTCTGGGTTACTTCAAGAGTTGCCATTGCCAGAATTGAAATGGGAGAGGGTGAATATGGATTTTGTGGTTGGATTGCCAAGGAATTCAAGAGGCCATGATTCAATATGGATTATTGTTGATAGATTAACCAAGTCAGCTCACTTCTTACCAGTCAAGACGACTTATATGGCTTCGCAATATGCTCAGATTTATGTCGATGAGATTGTCAGGCTGCATGGAGTTCCAGTTTCGATCATCTCAGATAGAGGTACTCAGTTCACCTCAAGATTTCGGCGGAAACTCCAAGAGTGCTTGGGTACACAGCTTGATTTCAGCACAGAATTTCATCCATAAATAGATGGGCAATCAGAGAGGACCATCCAAACTCTAGAAGACATGTTGAGGATGTGCACTCTAGATTTTTGAGGAAATTGGGATAAGCACTTGCCATTGATAGAGTTTACCTACAACAACAGCTATCATTCCACGATTCATATGCCTCCTTACAAAGCATTATATGGAAGGAAATGCAGATCTCCTTTGTGGTGGGATGAGGTTGGAGGAAGGCATATCGAGGGACTAGAATTGATAAGATATACATCGGAAAAGATTCCACTGATCCGGGAGAGATTAAAGACAGCTTTCAGCCGCTAAAAAAGTTATGTCGATCCAAAGAGAAAAGATTTTCAATTTTCCATTGGAGATCTAGTATTTTTAAATATCTCACCGATGAAAGGAGTTTTAAGATTTGGCAAGAGAGGCAAGCTCTCTCCACGATTTATTGGACCCTTTGAAATTCTAAGCAAGGTTGGAGAGGTTTCATACAAGTTGGCTTTACCGCCTAGCATGGATGGTGTGCACCCAGTATTTCATGTATCGATGCTTCAGAAGTATATCTCCGATCCTTCTCATGTGTTGTAAGTTCTAACAGTGAACCTTTAATCAAATTTGACGTATGAAGAGGTTCCAATTGCCATTGTGGATCGAATGATCAAGATGCTAAGAAATAAAAATATATTAATGGTTAAGGTTCTATGGAGAAATCAAGCTATGGAAGAGTATACTTAAGAGAGTGAGCAGTCTATGCGAGCCAAGTATCCCCATTTATTTCAAGGTTAAGGTAATTTCTTTAAATTCGAGGACGAATTTAATTAAGGGGGGAAGAATGTAATACCCAATAATAAATATCTGATTTTTTTTTTTGTTTTATTTTTATTTCTGATTTTTTTGAGATGTTGTATGGATAAATGTTTTAGAGAAATTTCAGAATTCATGGTATGCAGGAATAACTTAATGAGTTAGTTTAGAGGCTTTAAAGGAATAAATTAGAAAAGTGTAAATCATGTGATTTACAGATTTTTATTTATGAATCTGTAAAAATTTTTTAGAAATTCTGTTTGTGTAAGGAGATATATTCCTTAACCAGAATTTAATTAGTTTTTTATTTTCCTGCAGTAAGTTGATGTGTATTATGAGAATATGGAAATTTGAGTCTATTTATTGATCATTTGTATATAGTATTGATTGAGGAATTTCAATGAGATTGGATAATTGTAGTACAAGAGATGGCTAATTTAATCAGACCTGCTTGGATAATTTTTTTAGAGAGTAAAGTCTGGAATTTAGAAATTCACTATAAAATTTTATAGATTTCCTTTTGATTTGAATTTTGGTTATGATGGACATCTGAGTGTCTATTTTAAGTGACAAAAAGAATTAAGGAATTTGGGTATCTGTAGCCCAATTGCGAGCTGGTTCAGTGTGGAGTTACTAGGAAGGTTTCCAACTCGGCAGAATAGGTAGTGCGAGGTGATTTCCTCGATTTCAACAATGGTTAGAGGCTGATTGAGTTGGAAGGGTAAGCTTGAAATTATAGCCTGTGTGTCTAAGTTATCTGGGGATAAAGAATCAAGATAATTGGACTTCTTTATCTCGCTCGCGAGAAATTTTAGAGCGAGATGGCGAGATGACTGGAGAGACAGGATTCCAACTCGCCAAAATAGGAATTGCCGAGGTGGCATATTTGAAGAGGGATATGCAAGGTGGCATATGCGAAGTAGGATATGCGAGGTGGCATATGTGAAGAGGGATACGCAAGGTGGCATATGCGAAGTGGAACTTGGCGGAGTGGCATATGCAAAGTGGGATATGCGAAGTGAGTTTTGCGAAGTGGGAAGCTGAGAGGCAGTAGTCTATTTAAGAGGAGATGCAGTAGCTATTTTCACGATATTTTCTTCTTCTCTTTTCTTCGTTCGTTCTCATTTCTTCTCCTATATTTCTCAAATCTGTCCCATTTGTTTTTAGTGCATTAATGCTTAAAATTAATGCATTGGATCATTAAATTAGCGTATTTAAGGCCTTAATCATTCTCCAGTCAGATTCTTCAGAAATTCAGTTTTGGAAAAAATAAGGTAATTTTCTCTAAACTTCATTTTTTTCTTTAGATTTAGAATTTTGATAGATAGAATAGAGCTATATGAGTATATAGACTCTATCATAAGTATTTAAGACTATTAATTTTGATTAATATTCAAGATAACAGAATTTATGAAACTTGATGAATAGTGACATGAATAGTAAGCAAATTCTTAAACTTCGGATTTTCTTAAGGGATTAATTAAATTGATGCTAGGAAATAATAATGGAGACTGTAAGATGATTAAAATTATGGAGAATCATATTATAAATTGTTAATTGAGGAAACCCTAATTTTGAGCATTTGGGAAAATGTCGTAGGAACAGAGGATTCAAGAGATTTTAGGAGAATTATTGACTATACAAGTAACTGAGGATAAATTACTTTGAGGTAAGTATGAACATTGCATATGCACATTTCTTCTTTGAAATGAATTGTCCCAGCCTTCTTAATGTTCTCATATAGGATTCAGATGTTATGTGATATTGTATTACTGACCTATTAGTTGAAATTCCCATGATATTCTCAAACAAATGACAAATTGTTCCGTGTGATTACCATATATGCATATTGTAAATGACTTGGTCACTTTTCTTTGGACCAAGCTCATATGAAACACATTTGTTAACTTGACTGAATTTATAATATATGTTGATGGTCTTGTGACCAATATGTTTTCTTATAAGATTGCAACCGTATGACCCTATGGATAGAACGCTCTTCCCAATGAGAGTAAATTCATTGGTCCATTGTGTACTTTGGGAACCTAGCTGATAGGATTTTTTTCAATGTTCCACCTAGAGAGGACCATAAACTCTTGGCGTATGCCTGGCCAAGCATGCATTTACGATAAGGTAGCAAGGACTATCGATGCGCTCTGTTGTGATAAGTAGCAAGGCTACTGATGCACTTTGCAATTCTATCATGTGATTTGACAGTGCTATTCGATTATGAGCACTTCTGTTCTTGTAAGCATAACCATATGATATTTTCTTACCCATGTTCTTTGGATTGACCTTTCTTTTGGATTGATATATTTCTTTTATATTGCATATTCATATCTTACTGAGTTGAAGGCTCACTCCTCTTCTGTGGATTTCAAGTAATAGTGTAGCTCAAGAGGGAGCTAATATAGAAGACCGAGCTTTTTGATTCATTCCTCCAAGAAGTCTCCATTATAATTATTTTGATATAGATATTCATTGAATTGTATTATGATGCTGTATGTATTGGGAGTATACTTTAGAGCTTTGTAGTTAGATATTGAGGATGATATTATTTTGATGTCTGAACTATTACATTTTGGGCTACCCTTATTCCTTAGTGATGTGGGATGTATCTTTTGATCAGTGAGGAACAAGAGGACAATTATATGTTGATAAATATGAATGTATGAATTATGATTACGTGAATCATAGAAATGAATATTGAATGATATCTATATTTGACATGAATGTGTAGTATGAATGAGATCGAGGATATGAGTGTTCTACGGGTTTATGGTGGCCTTAAGCCTACCCTTGCCCTAGGACCATCGCACTACTGGAGTTGGGGTGTGACAGAGTATAAAATACTTAGTGAGTAGTACACATATTATCTTACTCATGAGGCTGGGTAAGGGAATTGCTCACAAGGGAGATAATGATAACATAAAATGTACAATAATAATGGGATCATTAATTAGTTAAAAATTCATAAAGTTGAAGTCATTTAACATATAAGTTCAGTTCCATATTGGTATCATGAATTCATAGCATATTATATCATAAAATGATAGAATCATTATTGATCATTCACGCAGAGGCTACAATCCGGTAGCATGCTATTTACTCATACGGTTGATCAGACCGCATGGCTAGGACCTTAACTCCCTCCTAGCTAGGATCATTAAACCACTATACACAATGTTATTAAAACTTATATCATTTTATTAATGCCATATATATATATAGTGCTTAATCATTAGATATCAAAAATAACTTAATCGCTTCCAAGAGTTCAATATATGAAACATTAGATCAATCATGCAAATTCATTTAAAAGAAATCATTTGGGATCATAAAGGGCATGAAATTAATCATGGATCATTCAATTGGTATTTTTGGCCAACAATGGAATTTCATGATAATTTCAATAATTTAATTTGAAAGTAATGTCAAGCAAAATAGTATGTATATTACTCACCTCACTGCAAAACTTACAGTCATAGTTCACTCCTCTACCTAGATCCCCCTCTTACATTCGGGTCCTCATTTGAAGCTACACATTAATTTAAACATTAAAAATCAGTATTCATCTATATGTTATAAATTAATCTTCAATTTAGTTTAATAAATTTCCATTTATTCTTATACTTAGAATTTCTAACCTAACAACTCTCACTTGTTAACCTCATTCTGGCAGTTCGGACGTTTCTGACTCAAACTCAGTCTACATGTATCCAATTGTATTGATTATTTTTTTTTACTTAAACTAGACATATTGGGGTCTAACATAACCAAAATTCAGTTATATTCAAGTTCTACATATCATATGGTGTCAGTTTGAACTTAATCCTACTGTCAACCCTGCTGCCATGCACTCCAATTCGGCTAGTCAGTACTAAATTGGGTACATCTCATAAAATAACAATCCAATGATAAAACCCTTTTACAGAACTATTTATAAGGCATAAATAAACATCTTTCATGTTTAATACTTAGCCTAATTCAGTCTCTAACTATCTATAAAATAAAAACACAGTAGCACTTTTCAAATTTCCTAGTTATGAGTCAGTCTCTGTTTTTACTTAATATCTCTTTCTTCACTTCGAATTTACAAAATTCCTTTTAAAAAATATACATAACACATTTATCTACAACTTTCATGTTTTACAATTAAGCAAATTTAGTTATTAAGGTCACAGAAAAAAAAAAGACCCAATCTACTGCCTCTATCAACATCTGAAATCCCTAATTTAACATAAAATCACTTATACTTTTCTCACTTATTCTCAATACATATCTTTCAAGAAAATGCCTAATGTAATACCCTATAAATTTTTAACTCACATATATGAATTAATTCTCATTTTGTGGTTCATTAGTCTTGAAATGATGGGAAATAATTTTAGAGACATAGTTAGAAAGCGAACTTGCTACTTTTCCAAAAAGCTGTAGTGTCGAGAACACTACCGAGAAATTAGTAGTCCGGTCAATAGAAGAATTTCTGAAGTTAACCTGGAGGTAAAAGATCACCATAATTTATGTGTAATTTTGGTAAAAAGAAAGAAGTGAAAATCGTTTAGGAACATTGAAAAAGCAACTAATGGCAAAATGGTAAATAAATGAAAGTTTAAGGTGAATAGTAAAAATTGGTGAGTCTGAGTTACAGAATGACTCCAAAACTATTTTTATAAATAATTATAAATTAAAATAAGCTTCCCACTTTGAGATACAATTCCTGACAGAATAAATTACAGAAGATTTTGGACCAAAATGTAACTAATGAAAGTTCGGGGATTTAGTTGTAATTTACCATTTGATTTTTGTATATATTTTACACTTAGGAAATATTTTCCATCATCTTCTTCCTTGTTCTTCCTTGGCCGAACCATTGCCTTGCTTCTTCCTCCATTTCTTCTTCATTTTCCATCCAAATTTCTTAAGGAAATCTAAAGAAAACTTGAAACCAATCATTGTTCTTCCATTCTCCATCATCAATTTGCCAGAAAACTTAAAGGAAGCCAAGGATTTATTGAAGATAAGATTCGGCTCATACACTACATTTGGGTAAGAATTTGTTTTATTTGATTTTATTGATTAATTAGATGTTATTTAGGTTGAATTAAATGGGTTTGGTGGTTAATTGCATCAATTGATGCTAATTGTTAGAAATCCTTAATTTGCCTAGTTTAATTTGAAGTTGTAAGGAAGGTTTTGATGATTTAGTGCTTGAATATGTTAATTAGTATTAGAATATGTTAATTGGATGTGAATAGATTAATAATTGGTGGTTTGTTTGATATAGAACACAAGATTTGACAAAGGTGTGCTTTAGAGCTCATTTGGTGAATTGGCTTGGAATTTGCTTGTTCAAAGTGATTTGAAGCATTAGGTGAGTCTATAATGCATCAAATAACATGCCTAATTGATTGAATTGATGATTGGAAACCATATGTAAAATCCTACCTTTGGCCGAACCCACCATCACTATTCACTCTTTTGGAATTTGCTTGGTTTTGCTTGATGTTTCATAGCCATTTGATCCCATTTTGATGTTATTTAATTGTGTTTCTTTGATGGCTATACCATTGTTGATAATGTAGCTTATGGTTGATTGAATTGGGCAAGTCAATGTTGCACCTAAACCTAACCTATTGGCTTGCCATTGTATGCCCACCACATGTTCGATGAAATGCCTAGTTCATTTGCCTTTGGCCTATTGCTTTGTATTCCATATGCCTACCATTTGAATGCCATTGTCACCAGCGACGTTGGCATGCCAATTGGCCCTCCGAATTTCCTTGTCGAACCAACTTTTGTTCCATACCTTTGTTGTTTACCATAACCTTTGTCCTTACTTGTATATTGTATCTTACAATGCCTTTGATTCAAATATCATTTGATTTGAAAGATATTGATTATATTGACAATGATGATACCATTATTGCATAATAGTGTCTATTGACATGTTATCCATTTATATAGACCTAAATGTGATTTGACAAAGCTACCTCACCGACAGGGTAGTGGGTACATACTGTCGGTAATGTACACATTGATATTGATGCCCTAGCTAGGAAGGGTTACTGGTCCCAGCCATAGGACCTGATCAATCTTATGCCTATGTGATATGTGATCGACTATGTGATTATACATAGTCTACGTGTTTCAGGGCCCTATATCTATCTTACCATATGATTCCATGACTTGATATGACCATTGATATTCCATTGATTTCTGATACTGATTCTGTAAAACTATTTGATTGATACTGTGCTATTATTCCTTATTATGTGTATATCATTGTTTCAACCTATATTTCATTGATGATGCATATAGATTCACTGAGTATCATCTATACTCACCTTTTCATTGTTTACCCATTTCAGGAAAGGAGTAGGCTGTATAATCCTGTCATCTACCTTCTGCTACAGTCTGACGTATATTTTTTGATATTTCTGTATTATTATTTTGGTGTTCATTATCTAGCTGCTCCATGGGATATGTATGGGTTAGCTAGGAGATGAACATGCGTATATGATACTTGATGGTATATATGAATTATATGATGATATTGTGGTATGATATATGACTATTACAGTCATTTGTAGTAAATTACAGAATGCATGATAGAATAACAGAATGAATAGTAACTAATTAATATGATTATTATATTGTAGTTTATAGGTTATGCATGTGATACTGGATTCTACGGGTGCCAGTCGCCATTAGCATCTCCCGTGCCCTAGGACCGTCGCGATCCAGAAACGGGTCATGACACCTAATTTTCCAATCATAAACACATATAATTCTATGTCTTACTCAAATCCATAATTTCAATAACTATTTAATACATCTATATCAATAAATAAGTAAAATCATCAAGAAACATAATTTTACCTTAATCAAATATTTATCTTCTTCCTTGTCTCCTTGGAATTCCTTCTTCTTCTTTACCTTGAAGCCTCCTTTCTCTATGCTTTTTCCACTACTTAATCACCCTCTTACTCTTATAATAGCTTAACTATTAACCTTTTATGGAGTAATTCCACCAACATTTTGTGTAAAGAAAGGTTTAGAGAAGAAAGATGAAGAAATTTCTATTGGTTTGGCAAGATGAAAGGTTCGGCCTTTTTTTTTTTTTTTTTTTTTTGAAGATTTTATTTTCCCAACTTCTTTTATTCTTATCCTTATTCATATTTATATATAAAATGAAAAATTCTTTTTACAAACAATAAATTCTTGTTTGCAAATTTTGTAGAGAAATATGGAGAATTCTAGAATAGTAGAGATTTTTCCTTTGTAAATTTTGACATGTGCTCACTTCTTTCTTTTAAATCAATTACTACATATAAAAAAATAAACCTTTAGCCAAAATGTCTTCATATGGTCGGATGTAAGTAAGGAAAAGATATGAATTTTGTCTTTTATTTACTCAAGAAAACAAATGAAAGAAAGATGATAAGTGTTAAGAATTTTTGCTCCACCAAAAATTGACATGTGTAAAGTTGCTTTTTCTTTCTTTATGGCATGAAAACTATTAAAATTTTTGTCCAAAACTCCTAGCTTGGCCGGCCCACAAATGATGAATTTAGGTTTGGACTTTTGATTTTTAACTTATGGAAGATAAGACAAAATTTGTGGGTCTCACTTGTCTTTATTATGGAAAATTCTCTTTTCCTCTCTAAATACTATAATCCTTTGCACTTTCATCCTCTTTTCATTCTATCTAACTTCTATTAACTTGTAACCATCATAAATCCTCTATTACAGACTTCCATTTACTCTGTTTAACATTCCATGACTGTCTCTGCAGTTGCTTACTCTTAAGCCTTTAGCTTTCATACCAATTTTTTCTTAACTGTCATCTTTTAACTATTCATTTCTTTTGCCAACTTGATTAATTATTATTAACACAAATTACTTATATTTGTCTAACATTAATCATTCTATCATATTCTGTCTCCTTCTATCATATTTTGTCACATTCTGTCGTATTTTGTCATATTTACTTAATTTCTCAAATTTACTTATGTTCTATACTATCTTATGTAACTGTTTTCGAATTTTCGATTTCTGTCATTGCATAATCACTGCTTTTCAATATTCCAGTTCATTGTCATCTAATTGGCTCTGTCTGGGGTATTACATTCTTTCCCCTTTCAATAAAATTTGTCCTCGAATTTTCTCATTTTCTACATAATCCGTCTTGGCAATTCTTTTCCATGGTTCTTTTAGACAGTATCTATCTTATCCTTAATATTTTGAGTTAACAGTACTACAATTTATAATATATTTTTTTATTTCCTAAATGGTCTATCAAAGTAATTTCAATCTCTATTAACATGATCACTCTAGTTCTTTGTCTCTTTAAGGCATCACATCAGTATCACATTTCTTAAGTTTTAAACATAATATACCTCAATACTCACTTACCACTAACAATACTATTACATTAATGTTCTATTTCCATTAAACCTCATTGTACCAATGTTGGATTTCCATCTATTTCCTTACTTCTATTCATCAATACATATTCATCTTATAGTCACAGTTTAAATTCTATTCCACTTTTATTTCCATTTGCCTATCATATGATATTATTACATTTCTATCCCTATCTTGTTCTTTGTCGCATTCTGTTAGTACATATTTTCTACTTATAACTATCAGTAACATAATTGACTATATAAAAATAGTCAAAAAGAATATATCAATAGCAAATAACACTGATAAAAACATAGAACAAATGACAAAACAGAAATTCATATGCTCCATGGGCTTCCCTTAATACCTTACTAACATCTATGATACATATTTATTCTATCATTTTAAACCTTAGCTCTGATACCACCTTTGTCACTGTCCACTTTTGGAACACAACGGTCCTAGGACACGGGTAGACCTTAGGTCACCGGAAACCCGTAGAACCCATTAACAATCCAGTTATAAATCATTAAATCAATCCTAACTCATTCATCAATGCTTAAATCCCATTTATTACTTATAAATTTTACAGAAATTTTGCTAGAGTTTTCTTTTGAGATTTTAATGCTATTCCAGATCCAAAACTGGGTCTTTCAAAAAATATATAGTATGCATAAAAAAAATATTTTACACCACCAATAATTTGTCTTTCTTATACCCTCAACTTCACATTTTACTACTACGTAGCAGTTCTAAATTGATCATATTTTCTTTCAAATCACAATTACATTTACATTTAACATCAATAATAATACGGTCATAGGCAATATATCATTTAACATCAAACATTAGGCACTATACTATTTCAGTAGCAAATTCAGAAGCAAATTATATCTAACTTGTATTAACTCACATGTTAAGTAGTCTAAAATTATATCATATCATATATAGGATCACTAATATTTAATGTACCCCAGATTTTACCTATAGAGCTCTAGAGTATAAATAAACAGGCTCTATAAAAAAGATTAATACACTAGAGTCTTCAGTAGTCTCAAGTTCAAAAGAAAAGAGATGACTTGGGAATAGCTCCTAATAATGAGTAATCCTCCTGTAAAAAAAAATAATAGAAATCCACATATGACTATAAAATACTCAATGAGTAGTTCACATATTATCTTACTCGTAACACTAGGTAAGGGCATTGTTCACAAGGAAGATAATGATAACATGTATATAACAATAAAATAAGGTCATTCAACATGTAGATTTGGTTATCAGTGTCTTCACATTGGCATTAAAGATACATATCATATCATATAATCATAAAAAAATGATTGTCACACATCAACACCATCAGTGCGACGATCTTAGGGTAAGGGTAGGCATAAGGCCACCACAAACCCATAGAACCTTTAACTAAACCTGCCTCATATATAACACCATATATTTTTCCAAGCAAAATATCATATTTCATAAATCATCATTTTATATCAGGACATCTCCACTTGTTCCCTACCGATCAAAAGATAGTTCTAACATCAATATGGAACAATGAGAGTCTATAAATACTATCCACGGCAACAAAATCAAAACCATTCCATATTTATCTACGGAGCTCTAAAAGAATACTTCTCAATAGACATGATTATATATATATACATAACAAAAATAATATCTAAGATAATTACATCCAAGATTCTTGTGAAGAAGTCAATAAGCTCTATTCTCTGGATTAGCTCTCTCTCGTGCTACACTAGCACCTGAAACCACAGAAGAGGGATGAGCCTTCAACTCAATAAGATATGAACAATATAATGCTTTATGTTAATCAAGAATCTGAGTATCAAACCATGAACATATACATATTCATATACTTGGGCATGAAAGAATCTTAAGTTTGTACTTGAAAAGAATATGAGTGGTTACAACAAATAGCACTATCAAATCATATCATTAATTAAATCATGGTTCTCATTTAGAACATAAAAATGCCTGCAAATGATGGCATTATCAAATCACATATAAGATAGAACTAATATCATATCATAACGTATCAGTAGCCTTGCTACCATAACTTACACATATGCTTGTGCGGGCATATGCCTAGAGCTCATGGCCCCCTCTAGGTGGAACACTGATAAAAACCCTATTAGCTGGGCTCCCATTGTGCACATGGACCAATGAATTTTCTCTCATTAGGAATCCTATTCACCAAATGCCACCTCGGCAAGGCCACTTTAACAAATCATCTTCGCCAAATGCCACCTCGGTAAGGACACTTCGCCAAATCCCCTTCGCCAAATACCACCTTGGCAAAGGCCTCTTCGCCAAATCCTCTTCGCTAAATGCCATCTCGGCAAAGGCCTCTTCACCAAATCCCCTTCTCCAAATCCTCTTCGCCAAATGCCACCTCGGCAAAGGCCTCTTCGCCAAATCCTCTTAGCCAAGTGCCACCTCGGCAAAGGCCTCTTCGCCAAATCCCCTTCGCCAAATGCCACCTCGGCAAAGGCCTTCTCGCTAAAGGCCACTTCACCAATTCGCACTACCTGTTCTGCCGAGCTGGGAAACCTCCTTGCCAATTTGCACTAGACCATCTCGCAATCGAGCTACAATTTCCATTCTCCTCAATTCTACAACAGCCAATAGACTTAAAATAAAATATAAATCTAATATATACACACACACACACACACACACACACACACAATTATCCACATATTCTGTGAAATTACAATACTAACTCACATAAATCTTACCCAAACACAATTTCTAAAATTTTCAAAATATTAATCTGGTCACAACAAACATTCATAACAAAAATAAAATGAAATAAAATAAAATAAAAATAAAAATTACACAGGTATTACATTATTCCCCACTTAATTAAATTCATCCTCGAATTTAAGAATTCACTTAATCTTGAAACAGGTGGGGATATCTAGCTCGCATAGTTATCTCACTTTCCCAAGTGCACTCTTCTATTACTTGATTCTTCCATAAGACCTTAATCATTTCTATCTCTTTGTTTCTTAGCTTTTTGACCAACTTATCAACAATTGCCACAGGAACCTCTTCATAAGTCAAGTCTTGCTGAAGATCTATTGCTTAAACTTGCAATACATGAGAAGAATCTGCCACATATTTTTGAAGTATTGACACATGGAAGATTGGATGCACACTATCCAAATTCGGTGGTAAGGCTAACCTATATGAAACCTCTCCAACTTTATCCAAGATCTCAAATGGTCCAATATACCTTGGAGATAACTTGCCTTTCTTGCCAAACCTTAAGACTCCTTTCATAAGTGAGACCTTTAAGAACACTAAGTCTCCAATCATAAACTGAAGGTCTTTTCTCCTTGGGTCTGCATAACTCTTTTGCCGACTGAAATCTATCTTTAATCTTTCCTGTATGAGTGGAACCTTCTCGGCTGTATACTGAATCAATTCAAGCCCTTCTGTATGGCTCTCTCCCACTTCATTCCAACACAAAGGAGACCTACACCTCCTACCATACAAAGCTTCATAAGGAGACATCTGAATAGTTGAGTGATAACTATTATTGTAGGCAAACTCTATTAATGGCAAGTGTTTATCCCAATTTCCTCCAAAATCCAGAATACACATCCTTAGCATATCTTCTAGAGTTTGGATGGTTCTCTCGGACTACCCATCTGTTTGAGGATGAAAAGCGGTGCTGAAATCAAGTCGAGTGCCCAAAGACTCTTGCAATTTCTGCCAAAATCTTGAAGTGAACTGGGTACCTCGATCGGATATGATGGAAACTGGTATTCTATGAAGTCTCACTATTTCATCAACATAAATCTGTGCATACTGCGAAGCTGTGTAGGTTGTCTTGACTGGCAGAAAGTGAGCTAACTTTGTTAATCGGTCCATAATTACCCATATTGAGTCATATCCACTTGAAGTCCTTGGCAACCTCATAACAAAGTCCATGGTTATTCTCTCCTATTTCCATTTTGGTAAAGGTAATTGTTGTAGTAGACCCGAAGGTTTCTGATGCTTAAGTTTCACTTGTTGGCAAGTCAAACACCTTGCCACAAATTCAGCCACATCCTTTTTCATTCCACTCCACCAATAGGAATTCTTAATGTCATGATACATCTTCGTTGCACCTGGATGTACATTATACTTAGCATAATGTGCTTCCTTAAGAATCATATCCCTCAAACCTCCAACTGCTAAAATACACAGCCTGTTACCGAGCCTCAACATGCCATCAGTCACCATAAATCCTAGAGCCTTTTCTAATCCCGCATCGTTCTTTAGCTTCACCAACTAAGGATCTTTATCTTGAGCTTCTCTAATCTGCTCCAGGAGAATCGGCTTGACCTGGAAATAAGCTAAAAGCACTCCTGAATCTGACAAGTCCAAACTGATTCCAGAATCATACAATTTCTGCATTTCCCTCACTAATACTCTTCTGATCACTTGGACATGGGCTAAGCTCCCTAAAGACTTCCTGCTCAAAGCATCAGCCACAACATTGGCTTTTCCTGGATGATATAAAATTTTACAGTCATAATCTTTAAGTAATTCAACCCATCTTCGTTGCCTAAGGTTAAGATCTTTCTGCTGAAATATATATTTCAAACTCTTATGATATGTGAAGATCTCATACCTTTCTCCATACATATAATGTCTCCGCATCTTCAAAGCAAACACAACTGCAGCCATTTCAAGATCATGGGCTGGATAATTCACCTCATGCTTTTGCAACTACCTAGAAGCATAGGCTATCACCTTTCCATGCTGCATAAGGACACAACCAAGTCCTACTCTCCATGCATCACAATACACTGCATACCCTCCTTCACCAGACGGCAAGGCCAAGTTAGGTGCCGTGGTGAGACAAAACTTTAATTTCTGGAAACTCTTATCACATGCATCTGACCACATAAATTTCACTTGCTTCTGGGTGAGCTTACTCAAAGGAGCTGCAATCATGGAAAAGTCTTGAACAAACCTTCTGTAATAGCCTGCCAAACCCAATAAACTTCTAACTTCTGAAATATTTATAGGTCTAGGCCAATTCAGAATTGCATCCACTTTCCTAGGATCAACTTCAAGCCCATCCTTGCTCACTATGTGTCCTAGAAAGCCCACACTCTTGAGCCAAAACTCACATTTTGAAAGTTTAGCAAACAGCTAATATTCTCTCAAAGTCTTCAACACAATTCTAAGATGCTCTCTATGCTCTTCTTCACTTTCAGAATACACAAGAATGTCATTAATAAACACGATAACAAACTTGTCCAAAAATGTCTTGAACACCCGATTCATCAAGTCCATAAATATAGCTGGTGAATTAGTCAATCCAAATGGTAATACTAGAAACTCGTAGTGACCATATCTAGTTCGGAATGTTATCTTTAATACATGCTCATTCTGAATCCTCAATTGATGGTAATCTGATCTCAAGTCTATCTTGGAGAAATGACTTGCACCCTGCAACTGATCAAATAAATTATCCATTCTTAGCAAAGGATACTTATTGAGTTGCCTGTAATCTATGCATAATCTCATAGAACCATTCTTCTTCTTCACAAAGAGTACTGGTGCACCCCAAGGTGAACTGCTAGGTCAGATGAATCCTTTGTTAAGTAAATCTTGTAATTGAGTCATTAACTCTCTCAATTCTACTGGTGCCATACGATATGGAGGAATAGAAATCGGATATGTGCCAGATAGTAGCTCAATACCGAATTTTATCTCTCTATCTGGTGGCAACCCCAATAACTCTTCAGGAAATACATCCGGAAACTCATTAACAACAGGAATCTGCTCTAGACCTTTTACTTCCGTTCAAGTATCTTAGACGTAAGCCAAATATCCTTGGTACCCTTTCCTCATCAATCTCTTCACCCTTAAGGCTGATATGACATTATATGGTGCTTCACTCCATTCCCTTTGGAATTTTGGAATTCAAACTCCTCACCCGAAGGTGGCTTGAAAACTAACTTCTTCCCATTGCAATCTATGGTTGTATAATATTTGGACAACCAATCCATGCCCAAAATCACATCAAATTCTAACACAGGCAACACAATCAAATCTACTTCTAAACTTTTACCACTTATGCTAATCACACAAGATGGATAAAAATAATGAACTTCAATCTCTTCCTCTAAATGAGTCGACACTACTAAAGCATTCTTAAGAATTTCACATGGCACATTCAATTTCTTAGCAAAACATGAAGAAACAAATGAATACGTAGCTCCTGAATCAAACAATACTCTAGCATTCAAAGCCTGAATAGGAAGAATGCCTATGACCACTGTGTTAGAAGTTTGGGCCTCTTGCTGTGTAAGAGCAAACACTCTTCCTCTACCTCTTCGCATAGGTGCCTGACCGGTAACTTGATCATAAGTTTGACTTGAACCTCTACCTGCCTCTGGGGTCCTACCCAACACACCATGGCTAACGCCAGACTGCTGACTCACACTCCTCTCCCTAACCATCTGAACTGTAATCTGAGAAGACTGGGGTCTAGCTCCAAAAGAAGGTTGTAGACAATCCTTAAGTAAATGACCATGCTATCCACATCCATAACATGCACCTGACCCAAAGAAACAAGGCCCTCTATGAAGCTTACCATACGTAGGACAAGAAGGATTAGAAGTCCTAGGTGGTGCAGAACTGGTTGTACCATAGCTCATCTGTGAAGCAAATCTAGAGGGATTCGGTCTCTGCTGGAATCTCCCTGATGGTCCTCTATATCCGCTCTGGGAAACTGATTGGTGTGAGATATTCATACTCTTTACCCCACTATCCTGCCTGAAGGAACTTCCAATCTTAGCCTTCTTCCTCTCTTCCCTTTCAGATCTAACCTCCATTTCTCTATTCTCTATTACTCTAGCCTTATCCACAAGTTTAGAGTAAGAGTCAAACTCAAAAGTAGCAAAAAATTTGAACAATAGAGCTATAAGTCCTCTACAGAACCTCTGAATTTGAGCTGCTTTTGTAGGCACAAGAGTTGGAGCAAACTTGCTCAGCTGACTAAACTTCCTTGTATACTCTGACACAGTCATACCAAAAGTCTGAACCAACCTCTCAAACTCATTAGACTTAGCATCCCTCACACTTTCTGGAAGAAACTCATTAAGAACCAACTCCTTGAATCTCTCCCATGACAGCTCTTCATTACCCCTAAGCATGTCTGAAATACTCCGCCTAAACCAATCTTTAGCTTCGGCCTTCATCAAATATCTCACAAACTCAATCGCTCTTCTATCAGGGATCCTCAAAATCTGAATTTTCTCTTTTATCTCCTCAAGAAAATCAGTAGGATCTACCTCACCTCTAAACTCTGAAGGCTTGAGCTTCAAGAATCTCTCAAATGAAACTTCCTCAACCTGAGGTACCACTGCTGGCGGGGGTGGAGGAACTACTAGAGGAACTGGAACATTTGGTACAACCTGCACGGGAGGAGCCTGCTGCTGCCTCTGCTGAGTAATGAACTCAGCTAACACCTCATAGTTCCTCTGTAACTGATCCAACCGCTGAGCCATATGAACCACATTTACCTGTGGCTCTAGAGGAACATCATCACCTCCCACTCTACCCACGGATCCTTCTTCAGAAGGTAGCTCTCTTCTAAGATGGCCTCTACCACGTCCTCTTCCTCGCCTCGGAGGCATCTCGATACTAATAAGAGAAACAAAGCAAACTCAGAGTCAAAACATATGATTAACGTAGGTCTATACCAAAGGAATACACAACATTGACGTGACATGAATCCTATGCTCTGTAGTCATCTTAATCAAGCACTTATACTAGGGAACTTGCACATCTATCCATCTATCTTATAATTATCAATCTATGGCTTTGATACCACCTCTGTCACACCCTAACACCACCGGTGTGATGGTCCTAGGGCAAGGGTAGGCATAAGGCTACCATAAATCCGTAGAACCCTTAGCTAAACCTGTCTCATACATAATAGCATACACTTATTGAATACAAATATCATATCTTATAAATTATCATCTATAATCATAACATCTCCACTTGTTCCCTACCGATAAAAAGACAATAATTCTAACATCAATATGGAACAAAGGAGAAACTACAAATGTCATCCGTGGCAACAAAATCATCCATTCATATCTATCTACGGAGCTCTAAGACAATACTTCTAAATAGACAAATTTATATATACATAACAAAAATAATATTTAGCATAATTACATCTAAGCTTCTTGTGAAGAAGAAATTAAGAAGCTCTATCCTCTGGATTAGCTCTCTCTCGAGCTACACTAGCACCTGAAATCCACAGAAGAGGAATGAGCATTCAAATCAATAAGATATGAATTACATAATGCGTCAAGTAAATCAAGAATCTGGTGTCAAATCATGAATATAAATATATACATATACTAGGCATGAAAGAATCATAAGCTTATTCTTGAAGAAGAATGTGAGTGCTTACAATAAATAGCACTATCAAAATCATATCATAAATCATATCATGATTCTCATTTGGAACATAAGAATGCCTGTAAAGGATGGCATTATCAAATCACAAATAAGATAGAACTAAGATCATATCATACGAATCAGTAGCCTTGCTACCTTAACGTGCACATATGCTTGCGCAGGCATATGCTTAGAGCTTATGGCCCCCTCTAGGTGGAACACTGATAAAAATTCTATCAGCTGGGCTCCCATTGTGCACATGGACCAATGAATTTACTCTCATTGGGAAAAGCGTTCTATACTTATACATGTCATAGGTCATCATAATAAGAGGTTCACAAAAATTCAGCTTTGGTCAAGAGACCATATATCATACATATCAAAGGCTTGTTCATGATTTTGGTTCAAGAAAGTAACCAAGTCATTTATACATTAAATGTTTACATGAAGAAGGTAATCCAATAAAGGATTTATATCATAAAGCATATACATGAATATTTAATAATTTATCTCATAAGTAGAAATATACATTTATATATTTCATAACTTACCTCTCAGCAATACTTTCCAAAATACAGATCATCACTTGATTAATTAACTAGCCTCATCAAATTCTTAAACTGTCCAAACCTAAACAAATTTCAAATTTTATACATTAGGGTTTCCTCAATTAATAATACATAACATGGTTCCTTAAAATTTTTATTATCTTATAGTCTCTATTATTGTTTCCAAATCATTAATTTAATTTATCTCTTAAGAAAATTGGAATTTATGAACGTGGTTCCTATTCATCCATTTTTATAGATTCTCGTATCTTCCACCTCAACCATAATTAATAGTCTTAATTGCTCATAACAGGTTCTATATAACTCATAATAATTATTCTAACTACCAAAAATCTTAATCTAAAAGAAAAACAAGTTTGGAGAAAATTACCTTATTTCCCCAAAAATAAGTCCTTGAAGAATCTTAACTTTAGAATGATGACTGAAGCCTTCTTAAATGAGAGAATAAAATGATTTAATGCATTAACTCTGAGTATTAATGCACTAGAAAACAAATGAAACTGATTGGAGAAGAAATAAAGAAGAAAGAAGAAAAGAAAGAAATTATCGTTAAAAAAAAAAGCTACTGTCTCTCCATTAAATAGGCCACTGCCTCACTAATTCCCACTTCGTCGAATTCCCACTCGGCAAAGGCCACTCCGCTGAATCCTCTTCGCTAAATCCTCTTCGCCAAATGCCACCTCGGCAAGGCCACTTCGCCAAATGCCACCTCGGCAAGGACACTTCGCCAAATCCCCTTCTCCAAATGCCACCTTGGGAAAGGCCTCTTCGCCAAATCCTCTTCACCAAATGTCACCTCGGCAAAGGCCTTTTCTCCAAATCCCTTTCGCTAAATCCTCTTCGCCAAATTCCACCTCGACAAAGGCCTCTTCGCCAAATCCCCTTCACCAAATCCTCTTCGCCAAATGCCACCTCGGCAAAGGCCTCCTCGCCAAAGGCCATTTCGCCAATTCGCACTACATGTTCTGCCGAGCTGGAAAACCTCCTTGCCAACTCGCACTAGACCATCTCGCAATCGAGCTATAATTTTCATTCTCCTCAATTCTACAACTGTCAACAAACTTAAAATAAAATATAAATATAATATATATATATATACACACACACACTTATCCACATATTCTGTGAAATCACAATACTGACTCACAGAAATCTTACCCAAACACAATTTCTAAAATTTTCAAAATATTAATCACAATACTGACTCACAGAAATCTTACCCAAACACAATTTCTAAAATTTTCAAAATATTAATTTGGTCACAATAAACATTCATAACAAAAATAAAATAAAATAAAAATAAAAATTACACAGATATTACAATTAGTAAAACCGAATGGTAGAACCAGGATAATGACCATATTGGTATCTAAAAGTTGTTTTTGGCATATATTCTTTTCTGAGTTTCAATTGATGGTAACTCGATCTGAGATCAATTTTGGAGAAATAACTAACTCCTTGTAACTGATCAAATAAGTCATATATCCTGGGTAAAGGATATTGATTATTAACAGTCACCTTATTCAATTGTTTGTAATCAATATACATTCAGATAGTCCCACCTTTATTCTTCAAAAATAACACTGGAACTCCTCATGGTGAACTGTTGAGTCTTATAAACCCTTAAGCAATTCCTACAGATGTACTTTCAACTCCTTCAATTTTGCAGGTGCCATTCAGTAAGGAGGAATGGATATTGGATTAGTTCTAGGGTACAATTCGATCATAAATTCTATTTCCCGATCAGGAGGTACTCCTGATAAATCCTTAGGAAACACATCAGAAAATTCATTTACCACAGGAATTTGTTTAACTCCATTAGAGGTGACCCATGTATCAACCACACTGGCCAAGAATCCCTGACATCCCTTCCTCAAAAGTCATCTTGCACCAATAGCAAAAATCAGGCTTGTCATCATACTACCTATGTCACCCTGAAATACGAAGTTGTCTTGACCCATAGGTTTGAATTTCACTCTTTTTCCCAGACAAATCAATCGTAGCATTGTGAGTGGATAACCAATCCATCCCTAATACCACATCAATTTCCAAAACTGGCAATTCAATTAAATCTACTGGGAGTATTCTATCCTCTATTTCAACTGAACAAGAATCATACAGATATTCCACATCAATGGTTTCACCTAAAGGTGTAGAAATTTCTAAAGGTATATTCATCTTTTTCCCACCCATACCTAGTTTTCCAGCAAAAGCAGGTGATACAAAAGAGTGTGTAGCCCCCGAGTCAAATAAAATATTTGCTCACACATTTTGAATTAAAATCATACCTGCCACATTAGTATTAGAAGTATGGGCTTCTTGCTAATTCAGAGCAAACACTTTGTCCTGACCTCTACCAGCTGCTGACTGTTGTGCACCCTGAGCAGAACTCTGGCCTTTGCCTCTGCCTCCAGAGCCTCTATTGTTATTCTAACTCTGTTGGACTCTAGGTTGAGATGTTATGGGTGCTACATGTTGCACCCGAGTAAGTGGACAATCTCTTATGTAATGACCCTGCTATCCACATCTTAAACAAGCTCTAGTAATAAATTTGCAAGGACCCGGAAGTTGCTTGCCACACTGAGTGCAAGAAGGAAATGTCTGATTGGCCCTCTCTGATCTGAAGGTACCGGAAGACATCCGAGGGGCGGATGAAGCAACCACAGACCTGCTCTGACTCCGGCTACTACTCTCAACTGGCCTATGAATTAGGCTAGTACCCATATCAGAGGGTCTAGAGTGATAATTGTTGCTACCCCCTATATTTCTATTGTTTTGCCCTCTAAAGGTACCCTTTCTCTTCTGCTCCCTTTCAACTCTTTCTTCTTTAAATTTTTCTTCCATCTGAACTGCCTTATCTATCAACTTGGTCAAAGAGGTATATTATGTAGCTAATAAAATGTTATGCATATATGTATGTAACCCTCTTTGGAATCTCATAATCTTTGCAGCTTCATTTGGAATCACACACTTTGCAAATTTAGACAATTTGAGGAATTCTTTAGCATATTCTGCAACACTCATGCTTCATTGCTTTAACTAATCAAACTACATCAATCTTTTCTCTTTCTCTCCCTCAGTTAAGAATTCATCCATCATCATCTGCTTAAATTGTTCCCAGGTAGGCGGATTATCACTGTACAATGGTTCTTCAATATGCTGCTCAAACCATGACCAAGCATTTCTATTTAATAATAAACCCACCAATTCAATGGCCCTAGCATCAGAACAAGGCAATCTTCTGATAACCTTCTCAACTTCTTCTAGAAATTCACTAGGCTCATCACCATGCTCCCCTCTGAATTCTGGCAAACTCATCTTGAGAAAAGTAAACACTTTAACTCCCCTATTATCAATCACTCTTCTAGCAGCCTATTAAGGAACCAAACCACCTTGAGGAACTAGTGGCGGAACATAAACAGGTGGGGGACCAGGTGTTGGCAGTGGAATCACTACTGGAGGTGGCTCATGCCTAGCTTTCCTCAATTTTTCCATTTCCCTCCTCAGTTCTTGATTTTCTCTAATAAGAAATTCCATATGTTTCACCAACCTCTCTTCATTTGTTCTTCTTTTAGCTTGCGATGGCTCAACAATCTCCTCCCTATCATGAGAAATATTTGGGGCCACTGCCTCTTCCTGTTGAAATCAATGAGGTCGTCCCCGCCTAATAGGTTTGAACTCTCCTCCACGTCGTATAGGCAGCATATTCACTAAAATCAGAAAACCACAAGATCATTAATTTATGGAAACGCAGAATAGCAAGCATAACGAAAAACATCAAATTACGATAAGGAAGAATCCTATGTTCCATGATTGACTTATCTTCAATGATAGGTATTTTATTTAATTAATTTATGTTCTGATACCAACTTTGTCACATCTTCACTTTAGGATATGACGATCCTAGGGAAAGGGTTAGCTTAAGATTACTGATTCCCATAAAAACTATCATAACTTACAAATTATTAACTTATAAATTATTTACGCAATTTTCATAAAAAAATTTCGCTAAAGTTTCCTTTGTAAATATAACATTCCAAGTTATCGACTTATTTAATTTTTACAATTTACACAACCTGCAAGGAAACCAACATTTCTAAAATTTCACCTTATACCCTCGACTTTCATTTTTCATATTATAATTCCCTACTTCAATTACCATAACATTATCAATTAATTATGCATCAATTTATTTAAGGTTTAGATACTTCATACTAATATTAACCGAGTCGTAAATACAGTAATTATACATATCCCATATCATGAAGAAACTATATATTAACAAAAAAATATAAATTCTTCATAGTAGAGGAAGTTACATAGATACTGCCAATTCCAAGCTTGGATGGAGAAGATGGGCTGGAACCACCACTATCTACTATGGACCTGAAAACATTAAACCACGAGAAGTGGGAATTTAATCTCAGTGAGTAATACACATATTATCTTACTTGTGAGGCTAAGTAAGGGAGTTGATTATAAGGAGGATAATGATAGCATAAAATGTATAATAATAATGTGATCATTAATCAGTTAAAGATTTATAAAATTGAAGTCATTTAACATATGGGTTCGGTTCTATATTGACATCAATAATTCATAGCATATCATATCATAAAATGATAGAATCATTATTGATCATTTAAGCAGATATTACAATCCGGTAGCATGCTAATTACTCATATGGTTGATCAGAACGCATGGCTAGGATCTTGACCCCCTCCTACCTAGGATCATTAAACCACTGTGCACAATATCATTAAAACTTCTGTTATTTCATTAATGCCTTATATATAATACTTAATCATTAGATATCAAAAATAACTTAAGCACTTCCAAGGATTTAATACATGAAGCATTAGCCCAATCATACAAATTCATTTAAAAGAAATCATTTGGGATTATAAAAGGGCATGAAATTAATCATGGATTATATAATTGGTATTTTTAGCCAACAATGAAATTTCATGGCAATTTCAAAAATTTAATTTGAAGGCAATGCCAAGCAAAATATTATGTATATTACTCACTTCTATAAGCAAAAATCCAAAATTGATATTCCTTCTCTACTCAACAAAGACAAAAGAGGTGATCATGAACCTCTTTGTCATCCCCTTTAGATGCTACACATACAATTAAATATAATTTACTATCAATTTGATAAGAACTTACATTAATTAAAACTCTAATTAATCAATTTCCCTAAAATTCCCAAATCTTAGGGTTAATTTCAACTTTCATCCCACTGGCATTCTTGGTTTTCTCAGTCATATCTCTCTTTATACTTATTCAATTACTCTAATTATTTTTCCTAATTAAACTAGACATCTTAGCTCTAATATATCCAAAAATCAGATTTTTCTAAACTCTATATAATTTATAATGGAATTTCAAATTCAGTCATGCATCCTGCAATCTACCCTGCAATTCTTATGCTAGCAACCTCTACTATTTCACTTGTAACTCATTATGTAGATATTCAAATGCCTTTCTGTTTTTATGAAATTTTAGCTAAGACATAGAGAAAGGTTTTTTATGTTTTGAGTTTCCCCTGGATCAGAATTTAATATTCTTAAAATTGCAAAACTCAGTATAGTCTATTAGTACAAATCCTAATCTGAGTCAGCCTTACTCAGTGATCTATATTTCTCAACGCAGAAAGAATTTGATAAAAATTCCTTAAAGATAAATAATTTAGACATGTAAATTTACAAATTTTATGAATAAGAATCTTTAAATTTCAATTTTAAGGGCATGAAAACTCAAACCCAATATTTGTCAAGTCATGGGAAATTCTGAATTTTCAAAGATTTACTTCTAATCTTGCTTTCTTTTACTAATTAAACCTCTAAATTAATATTAAAACTCATTAAATCAAATTATAAAGCTAGTTAAATATTTTACCTTTTGAAACCCTTTGAAGAATTTCTTTTAACTATATATAAATTTGATAAAGAAAATGAATTTTGGAGATGGAGGTATGAAAATTGATAAAGATGGAGAGTGGTTTGAGTGAGTGAGGTAAAGCAAAATTTTGGAGAAATTTTCAGCCAAGGGAAGATAAAAGGAAGAAAAAGATGGTTACTTCCTCAAATTATATTTATTTATAATAATTAATAGCCAATAAGAATTTTTATCAAACAAAATTTAAGAAAAACAAAAAGAAAAATAACTTAACCTAATTAATGTCTTCATTCATTTAAAAGAAATAAAACAATTTAATTTTGATGAAAATTCTTCCACTTGGTCGGCCATCCCTTGCTTTTTTTTTTTTTTAATTATTGATCAAAGTTTGACTCTGTCTCTCCCAAATTATAAAATTGTCATTTTCTTTTTCTTATTCTTCTATCTCTTTCATTTCTTCAATTAAGCGACTATATCTTATCAATTCCACTCAGTTCTATTTTTAATTCATTCATTATTTATCAGAATTGAAGTGTATGAAGAAAAATTGAGTAAAAGAATATTTTAGAATTTCTTAAAAATCGAATACCGGAGGATATTCAAAATTAGGTTTTTCTTTGAAGTCTTTTAATTAATTTAATTAATTAGTACTCTTTCTAATCCTATTTAATCTCTCAATAATTTTTCTCAGGCTGTCATGCTACCCAACTTAAGTTATCCATAATCAATTCTAAATAATACATTTCCTAAAATTTATAAAAAATCATCTACTAATGAAAATTTACAACTTTTATGTTTTACACTTTTTCAAATTATTCCTTTAAAATCCTGAAATTTTGCCTCGCTAAATTCTTCCTGAATACAGATTCTGAATACTTCAAATCATTAGTCTAACCACAATCAATTCAACAAACATATAATAATAAAAAAATATATATAAATATATAACAAGTATTACATTGGGGGTCCAAGCCCCAAGCATAAGACCTGATCAGTCATATGTATTTAGTGAATCATACCAATGATGCTTTTGATTTCACTCACATTACAAGTTACAAATTCATGTTATAATTTTTATCAAATCCTTCATTAAGGATTATCCATTAACACAAGCAAATTTTATGGACAAACCTTGCTATATATATGCTACCTCATGCTATCATTGAGATTATGATTCATATTCTATGATTATTCATTGTTAATTGCTAAATATCACTCAAATTATTTTATTTAAACTACGTATATAATATCATCTTGTATCTTTCAAACTTATAACGGTATATTAATATGACTTTTACTCAGTGAGTTATACTCATTCCATTTTATATATATATATATATATATATATATA
>CANXYC010205984.1:0-23266 GCA_948193065.1 Aleurites moluccanus | reverse complement strand
GATACTGATTATCTCTCTAATATATATATATATATATATAGATATATCTATATATAGATATATATATATATATATATATATATATCAAATACAACCATTTAGGAAAAAAAAAAACTGATATTTCTATTTTTCTTTCCTCTTCAAAATTTTAATTCGTTTATATGAACCGATTTTGCTAAAGAGTGCACTAAACGCACTAGTTAAAAGCAATTATAAAATATGATTTTAAAACTTTTTTTTTCTAACAAATTCAGTTTCCGCTAAAATCGTTAAATTGAAGCTTAAATTTCGAATCATAAACTTGGTGAGAATAAATTTTGTCCATGTGTAGGTTTGTGCAATTGAAAAATCTATCTCAAATGGAATTAAGGCGCCAGAAGTTCAAATCACTACATTAATTGAGATGCTTATGAGACAAGCAATTAAGCTAGATAGCATTTCTGCAGAAGGAGATGCTTTTTCTCTAAAAAATTTGCAGGTATATATTTGCAACCTCTGTTTTTCTTATGTGAATCATTATACCATTAATGGCAATCCTTTAAAAAATTTAAGAGTAAGATAATTATTTGCTTTATACAATAATTTATTTTGTTAATGATATTTTGGGTCATTTAATTAATATATGCAGGGAAAGAGAGTGCAGAAATGTGTGGAAAATCTTGATGTGTTGAAAATATCTAATGCAAAAATAAAACCTGTTATTGGGACAACCAAATGGGAGACTTTTGGTCCTCCTCCTCCTCCAGCCTCGGCTCAATGGGAATTTTTTGATTAATCATTTCCCAAGCTTTTTTCATTCTCTTTGGTTCCTCATTTTTATATATATTATTATCTATCTAGCTCTTCAGAAAATGCAAGTGAGCTACTATTCCACTTGTAGTCACAGTTGTTCACTTCCCTCGCTAGCTTTACCAATAAAGGATTGGTGATTGTTATTGTAATTTGATATAGTTATAGGTTGGAGGTTTTTTTTTTGTCCAAACAGTTTATTGGAAAATTGTGGACAATTTCGATGCATACAATAAACAGTAAGGTTATAAACTTTTAATCTTATAAAGAAAAATTTATTTGTTGTTGGCATCAGTATAAAATTATAAATTAAAATCAACATATTTAATTTTTTCTCAACACAACTTATAATTTTTATCGTAATGTGCTCTTCGAAGAACAATTTTTCTCAAAATTTTAAAAAAATTATATTATTTAGTAATAGAAAATGCTAGAAATACAACTGTAAACTGATAAACTCAAAGCTCCCCTTTCTCTAATTTCCGGTCATCCCACCGCAATTTGGAATCTATCAACAGCAACTCCACCGAATCCAAATCTCCATCCACAATTTCAACCGGTATTTGGAGAATATGCAGATTAAAAGCTAACAACACTACTTGAGACTGAATGTCACGTCAAACTCAAAAGTTAGCTTCTGTTCCTCAAATTTTAAGAAAGCTTTTAGAAACTAAACACAAGGAAGAAGATAATAATAATGAGGTATTACCATGGATTTAGAAGCAGAAGAGTATCGTCCGTACATTCATTCCTTGTTGCGGTTGCGATTTTCACTGGCGTTGGCTTATTAATGCTTACTTTGAGGTCTCTTGATCCACCGCCTAATGATACCGTTTTTCTCCCGAAACTTGAAATAGAAGAAGATGAACGTAGGGGAGGAGATGGAGGAGATCTAGATTCAAGCTCAAGCTCTCGAGATGGTGTTGTTTCTGATCACATAGATTTTCATAGAGAGAGAAATGGAGGTTCAAAATCATGCGCTACAGTTGAAGAAATGGGCGATTGTTTCAGAGGAGGCATTTGGAAGGAGAGTCTACGAGTGAGAAGAATCATTCAGGAGCACTTTTCTATAAACGGTAATTTTGATTGTTTGTTTATTTTATTTATTTTTATTTGAATTATGGTTTTTTTGGTTGCCGAGAAAATGTAGGGCATAATGCTATATAAATTAGGGTTTTAATTTTGATAAAAGAAATTGAGATAAAGGAAGGAAGGAGACACAAAATGATGTTGTTGTTATTACTCTTTGGGGTTGATATTTGTTGAAACTTGAAAGTAATTAATTAGTTTTTGTTTCAAAAGAATTTGGAAAAATGATGTAGTAAATTTCATAATTCTAGTTTTTCTGTGTTAAAGTTCTGCTGTTGTTAAAGGATTTAGCAGTTCGCTGACCAATTGAGCATAAATGAAATGAACACTCGCAGCTTTAGCTTATTTTAAGGTGTATATTTGACTTGGACATCTATACAAGTTTGATTCCCCTTCCCTTAATAGTCCGGGAAAAAAAGCATAAAATGATTTGGACTTGGACTTGTTTTCTAAATTCAAAAGATAATTTTTACGACTAAAGAAACATTTCAATTAACAAATTGGTGAAACGGAAAATTGAAATTCGATGTCAGAAATTTCTTTTATTAACCTTTTTAGTTGTAGGTATGATAAAATTGGTATCCAGGAAAAGATAGCATAGAAATTGTGAGAATAAAACATTACATTATTACCTAGTCTTTGGTGATATCCTATCCTGATATAAGAATGTGGTGACTTATGATACCTATTGCTATGTTATGTCTGTAGGTTTTGTTTAGCTTATATCTGAGTCGAAAGAATCTATTGTTTTATATCTTATTAGTCTCAATGTTATGTTCCTAGTAACCTTTTATGGAGTGTATTTGCTTGTATGCCATGATCATTTTGAAGCAATTGATTAAGGGTTTTGCGTAAAAGTATTGGAGATCTTGGTTTGAAAGTATAGTAAGATACTTGAAAAATCTTTATTTGACTTTCATGCATTGTTTGTATTCCACTTAGGAAGGAAATGAAAAACTGTTGTCCCTCGTTGCAGTAGCAATGTGGTTTTTAGGGTTTCATAGAAAGGTTATACCCTTTAGAAGATGCTTATGGGAGTTGGAATTGCACATGTTTGGTTCTGTTTCAGGTGCTTCGAGAATCCGAGAACTTCCTCCAGAGCAGTTCTGCGAACATGGCTTTGTCTTGGGGAAGGCATCAGAAGCAGGCTTTGGCAATGAAATGTACAAGATCTTAAATGCTGCAGCACTAAGTATAATGCTGAACCGGTCACTGATCAATGGGCAGACCAGGCATATCGGTTCTTTCCCAACCCTTTCTGTTTTGCATTTAAATTATAATTATAACTTCCAGCAAATACTAGTATTTTGGATTATCTATGTGCTCTCTTCATCATTAATTTCGTAGTCTTTATCATCTAGGTTATTACCATTTTGCACTGAAGATAAAAACAAGATCTATTATTGGGTTCAAACTTCAAAAATTACACCAAGTTGATAGTGTACTACATAATATTTTGGTTAATGGTTAATTAAAAAGGTCCTTAGAAGCAGTCCACGTTTGATACGTCTTCCAAAATTATGGTCCCTGGGGCACAACTGAGCATGCTATGGTTATTTTAATTTGCAGATGCTTTGTCTTTTATTATTACTGATTGTTGCTTCACTTCTATTTGTCAGGGGTAAGCATCCTTTTGGTGATTATATTTCGTATTCCAATCATTCTTTCACCTTGAACGAAGTCAAGCATCTGTGGAGACAAAATGGCTGTGTAAAGAACTATGGAAGGCATCTGGTTATGAGGATTGATGATTTTGAGAAGCCAGCAAAAACAAATGTCCTCTGTAGCAATTGGAGGGAATGGAAACAACCTATCATATGGTAAACTGAGAACACTTTTGATATCAACATTACTTGTTCTTGGCATCAACTCTTATATTAACTATGGAACTGCTGGCTTCAAAATACAACAGATGCTGTGGCAGTCAATTTTTCTTGAAGAACGTATACCCCGAAATGAGAAAAGCTGCTTCTGATTTATTTGGACAGCCAGAACAACTCCAATCACGGGCTAATGTTTTTGGGGAGCTCATGAAAGTTCTTATTTCCTGTCCAAAGATGTTACGGAAGCAGTTAATAGGGTTCTTGGTGGAGGGGCAGATCCTGATATATCATTGCACATGCAGATGTTTATGAACAGGTATTCTTACTAGATTGGTAGCAAGTTCGATACATATCTCAAGAAGATAACTGATTAGGGATGCAATTTCTGGCATCCTATTTTCAGGTCGGTGGGAGCTACACAGGCAGCATTGAACTGTATCAAAAAAGCCATGCGCAATCTACATCAAATGTCAAGACCTAAGGTGGTTTTAGTATCAGATACCCCATCTTTTGTGAAAAGTATTCTCCCAAACATAAGTGGATTTGCAGAGGTAATTTACTGGTTGTACTAAATCATGTTGTTAATTCCAATGCTTGTCTCATGCTACGAGAATAATTGTTCATGTTCAATTGAAACCTCTGTGGTTCACTCTTTAAGTTGATCTCTAATGTAATTAGTCAGCCATACATAATTTTCTCCAATACTATCGGTTGAGTTAATTTTATTCTAGATTCAGAATCAATCTAGAGTTGAATTTCAAATTCAATATTGAAAGATTACTTGTTGGATTCTAAATCAGTTGTTCTTTACCAGGTTATTTATTTTGATCATAAACATTTCCGAGGAAATCTCTCGAGATTTTAATGCATCACACAATTTAATTTTTAGAGTGAAGGATTGGGGACTTGCACCCAGATGGGTTGCTTTTGTGGACTTCTTTCTTGCATCTCGGGCAAAAAACACTGTCATTTCTGGTGCTTACAGACGTGTTGGGACTACCTACGCACAATTAATTGCAGCACTGGCTGCAGCAAACCACCTAGGTACTTCTACACTCTTCTTTTTGTATTTTTTTTTTTGTTTATTTGGGCATTTCTTTTGCGAAATGCTCCTGAAGCTAATAGCTTTTTTCGTTTTTTTGGCAGGGGAAAATTCTACTGGTTCAAGTTTTTCATTCTTAAGCAGTTTTCAAAGTAATTTGTTAACTGGTGGTTTAAAGTTGCAGGTTGGTGGGGACATGTTTGGAATAGATTTGCCAGCCCTTTGACCTTTGCCAGCCCTTTGACCTGTCGGTCTTAGTCCAATCAATGTGCCTTCACACCCCTTCTCCCTCCAGCCTGGTGGGATGGTCTTTGGCAATCTCCAATTCCACGGGACGTCCATAGGCTAATGACATTTGGCATCAAACTATCTGGTTTTGGCACAGTAGATGAGGATTATCTTCGATCTTTCTGTAATTCAAAGAAAACTACGGTAAGAACTGTTGTGATTATATGAACATAGTTTTTGGAGTTGCACTTTAGGTTAGGAAAAGTAATAGAAAGAGAGTTTAGAGGGTTACAAAAAGAAATACGACGCAAGAGAAAAATGAAATAGGTGAAGTAATGGAGGATTTGCCTTAAGTGTTGTTTGGTAGGTGAGAGAATGGCAAGAAATAGAGTTGTATGGTTGGTGGCTTTGGTTAAATGCACGTGGTACATGTCAAATTGAAATAAGTTTTGGTTAAATGATTGGTAATTTGTACATATGGTCATTGAATTAATTTTAGTATGGTTATATATGTATTTTTTTATTATTAAAGTTAATAAACAAACTAAATAATTTTATTGTAATTTTCAGATCAATATCCGGTGATAATTGCTTACGTGGCCAGCTAAGTCATCTTGTAGATCTTGATTTAGCACTTAAAATACCACTGTGTAAAACACATCATTATTACTTATTTTTTGACACCACGTTAGCTGGACCCACTGAATTCTTCCATCGATAATCATTCAAATTGAAACCTTAGATTCTAAAAACTTTTTGAAATATTCAAAATGTAATGAAATTCAGCTTTAATTCAAACCAACTCTTTTTGAATTCTCCCGGTGAGAATATAATAACCATATCAATGAAGCTAAATCTTAAATTGTCCATCTCATGACTCTAAAATCACTCGATTTCACTACAATACATTAACAATTTGAATCAAAACCTCAAATCCAACTCATTTAGAATTGGATTTGAATCAAAACAACAAAGTATTTTTCAATTGAATAATGATTTCTTTGATTTTGAATCAAAACCAACTTAATTACCTTCTTAAATAAATCGAATTAGTAATTGATTTAAGGAAACACAAGGGCTCTTATTATTGAAGAGAAAAAGCATTATAAAGGAGTCCAACAAAGACGTTGAAGCCAATTCGTAATGAAGATCGAAGACAGATAATGATTTCGAATCAAAGCCAATTTAATTACTTTCTCAAATAAACCGAACCAGTAATTGGTCTAAGAAAACACAAGTGCTCTTATTATTAAAGATAAAAAGCATTGTAGAGGAGTCCAACAAAGTCGGTGAAGCCAATTCACAACGGAAATCGAAGCCAATCCCCAAGCAACCTGCAATTGGTTCTCCACTCTTCCGGTGCACTTAATCTGTCTATCTCACCATTCACATATCAAAGCCCCACAAGCCACTTCATAGCCCCAAAGTACGTCTTTCCAGAGAATCCAGTACCTTTCCTTGTCAAAACATGCATAGCACTTTTACAAATTTGTGCCTCTTCCAAATTCAAACTGTATTTTTAGTTAAATTTTTTTAAAAGTTAAACTAATGTTTTTATTTTATCATCGTTAACTGTATGGGCTGCATCGCAAGCTGTTGAAAATTTCTTTGGCCAAGTCTTATTTATATATAAAGATTATAGCATGCGGACAAATTGTCAATAAAAAGTAAAAACCAATATAAATAACAGAGTCTCCCTCTCTCACACAAATGTTCTCATGCACTCAAATTCCCCAAGCAACCAGCAACTGGTTCTCCACTCTTCCGTTGCACTTAATCTGTCTATCTCACCATTCACATATCAAAGCCCCACAAGCCACTTCATAGCCCCAAAGTACGTCTTTCCAGAAAATCCAGTACCTTACCTTGTCAAAAAATGCATAGCACTTTTGCAAATTTGTGCCTCTTCCAAATTCAAACTGAAACAAATTCACGCCTTCTCCATCAGGCATGGTGTCCCGCTCAACAACCCAGACATGGGCAAGCACCTTATATATTCTGCTGTGTCCCTCTCAGCTCCCATGACCTATACTCACAGTATATTTGCCCAAATTCAAAACCCAAAAAATGTTTTCACCTGGAATACTATGATTAGGGGCTATGCTGAGAGTGAAAATCCAAAACCAGCCATTGAATTGTATCACTGCATGCATTTGAATTCCATTGAACCGGATACGCACACATATCCTTTCCTTTTTAAGGCTGTGTCTAAGGTGGTGAGTGTTAGAGTAGGTGAAAAGATACATTCAGTTGTTATAAGAAATGGGTTTGATTCATCGGTGTTTGTTCAGAATAGTTTGGTTCATATGTATGCTTGTTGCGGGCAATACGAGAGTGCACACAAGGTGTTTGAATTAATGTCTGAGAGAGACCTTGTAGCATGGAATACTGTGATTAATGGGTTTGCTCTAAATGGAAAACCCAATGAGGCTTTAAAACTTTATAAGGAAATGGGTTTGGAGGGTTTTGAACCAGATGGGTTCACTATGGTAAGCTTGCTGTCCGCTTGTGCTGAGCTTGGTGCCTTGGCCCTGGGTACGAGGGTTCATGGTTATATGGTCAAAGTTGGCTTAAATGGAAATTTGCATGCTAATAATGCCCTTTTAGACCTTTATGCAAAATGTGGAAGCATTATGAAGGCGCAAATTTTTTTTGATGAGATGGGGGAGAGGAATGTAGTTTCTTGGACTTCTTTGATTGTTGGGTTAGCTGTTAATGGTTTTGGTATGGAAGCAGTTGAACATTTCAAGGAGATGGAGAAACAGGGATTTGTGCCTAGCGAGATCACTTTTGTTGGAGTATTATATGCTTGTAGTCATTGTGGCATGGTAAATGAGGGGTTCAATTACTTCAGAAGCATGAAAGAGGATTATGGCATTGTGCCTAGAATGGAACACTATGGATGTATGGTTGATTTGTTAGGTAGAGCAGGCTTGGTGACTGAAGCATATGACTATATTCAGAATATGCCATTGCAGCCTAATGCTGTTGTCTGGAGGACCTTGCTAGGGGCATGCACAATTCACGGGCATTTGGCTTTAGGAGAGGTTGCAAGAGCACATCTCTTACAATTAGAGCCTAAACATTGTGGAGATTATGTGCTAATCTCTAATCTTTATGCATCTGAGCAACGCTGGTCAGATGTGCATAATGTGAGAAGAACCATGCTTAGTGAAGGAGTAAGAAAAACTCCAGGGCATAGCCTTGTTGAGCTGGGAAATCGTGTCCATGAATTTGTTATGGGTGATAGAAGTCATCCTCAAAGTGAGGCAATATATGGAATGTTAGTAGATATCTCAAAGAGGCTGAAATTGGAAGGTTATGTCCCTCACACAACAGATGTGCTTGCAGATATAGAAGAAGAAGAAAAAGAAAATGCTTTGTTTTATCACAGTGAGAAGATTGCAATTGCTTTTATGCTTATTAATACACCTCCAGGAACACCAATCAGGGTCATCAAGAATTTGAGAGTATGTGCTGATTGTCATTTGGCAATCAAACTCATTTCAAAGGTTTTTAATAGAGAAATTGTCGTGAGGGACCGCAGTCGATTTCACCATTTTAGAGATGGTTCTTGTTCTTGTAGGGATTATTGGTAATAAACCAACATTTTCATTTTTTACTGATGCACAAATGTAATAGGAAATGAGAAGTTTTTTTTTTGAATATTGAATGTGAAATGCAATTTGTGGACACTTCTTACCTGTGCTTGTTACCTGTCTGACATAAATCTTGAGTTCTTGATGGCCTTGTAATTGTGTTGCATTCTTGCAGGATAATTGCAGAGCTCATGCTGTCATGTGGTTATGATTGTCATTCATTTATTGTTAAGCACGTCTTGCAAAATTTTTGTGCACTTCTTAAATAATCTAATATTTCATTGGCAAATTGGCATATCATTTCTGCAGAGTTTGAGGCATTGTAATTTGTAAGCATTATGTTGGGGTTATTGATTTATAATTCTTTTTTTTTTATTTGATAAACTAAACTCCAGCTCGAAACCTTTCAGCTTTAGCGACAATTATAATACTTTTATAATTAGTTATTAATTCTTACATATTATACTAGATAAAGATTATTATCGTGTGATTAATAGTTTGAAGTTTATTATTAATTGAATTATAAATATTGATTAATTCGCTTATTGATATCATTTTATAAATTCTGTTTTTTATAAAGCTAAATTTAATGTATAAACTTATATTCCACCCATATAATTTTTGGCAAAAGTATTTTTTAACCCAAAAAAAATAGTATCCATTATAAAATTATTTAGTTTAATAGACATTGTATTTTTATTTTTTAATTGATTTTTTAGCATTTTAAAAATGAAAATACTAATTAAAACATAAAACCCTTTCTAACACTAAGAAAGAAAAAAACAAAAAGAAGGAAACAAGTGAGTTAAAAAAAAAAAAAAAATCCAAATTTTGTTAGCTTCCAATGCAAGATTTATTTGCCATCCCATATGTAGTCAAGAAAAAGGCGGGAGAAAATAAATTTATTTTGGCGGGCCGAAATGAATTCAAAATATGATTGCAGATTTAAAAATAAAATTTTTTTGGCTCCCTCTCTTTTCTCCAAATTCATTATTCTTCGTCTTCTCTGGTTAATCTCCTCTCTCTCTCTCTCTCTCTCTCACTTTCTCTCCCAACAAAGAAAAAAAATCTGTAAAATCTGGTAATTTGCAGCTAAAATGGGGGATCGATTTCACCTTGAGAAAATGTGCGGAGAGCTTAAGTGCCCTATCTGGTAATTTAACTTCAAATCGGATTAGCTTTTTCTGTTTTTGCGATTTTAAGTTACACCTAATTTCGTATTGTTTTGTTAACCTAATCATGGGTTGTTTAATTTGGGTAAAGGGTACTTGTTTCTACAGTATAATTCATTGTTTTCCAATTTTAATTTTGCAGCTTGAGTCTACTGAATTCCACTGTTTCGCTTACATGCAATCATGTATTTTGCAAGTAAGCTCACTTTTATTAGTGCTATTTTCAATTTTTTTTTTAAATTATAAAATTTCAGTGTAGAAAGAAGAAATGAATAATTCTACCCTGTTTCGATTCAGTTCGTGTATTGTGAAGTCGATGAAATCGGGTTCAAGTTGCCCAGTTTGTAAAGTCCCATATCAGCGTAGAGGTATGCATTTATTTTATTTTCATTTGAATTGCTTTTCTGCAAATGGGTTTTTGATATGTGGTTGAGTATTCAAAGTTTTGAAATAAGATTTAAATGCAGAAACAGAGATTGGAAGATGAGAAACAGCATCCATATTAGTATTTTTTACAGTTTGGTTAGAATTTTGGGAGCGCAGTATTGTTTATTAGCATTTATCTTAAAGAATATGGGTTTACTAATTTAGTTTTTCCAGGACTGTCAATGTTCTGGGTTGAAATGTTTAAGCAATTTATTGGCATAATTAAGTTCTTGAAAATGTTATAATCTCTCCGAAACTCTGAATTAGATGTATGGTTTGATATCCAGCTGAATGAAATGGACAATTTCATTACATTCTTTATCTTATCCACATTCTCAGTAAAATAGTGCTTGTTCTCTCCCTATCTTATAAGCATGTGAATGATTTTGCTACAGAGATTCGAGCTGCTCCTCACATGGATAGCTTGGTGAGCATTTACAAAAGTATGGAAGCTGCTTTAGGATTTCAGATATTTGTTACACAGAATCTTCCATCAACTAAATTATCTGGTAATATTGCAACAGAGAGACTTGGATATGTAATAATGGATTATGATCTACTGAACTTATTCATGGACCATATTTAACATTTATTATCTATTGTGTTTAGTTCTATGCATGTTATACTCTATTCCTGTGCTTTCAGCTACAGTTGTGTGTAGTGCTCCTTTGCTTTTTCCACTAAAGGAAAGGAATTAACAGGCTCTGATAAGCTAAATCTTATGAAAAGAGATACATTTGTATAAGTAAACGGCTTTTTTTTTTGTTCTATGCTCTTAATTCCAAAGTATTCCACTGAATGAGTGTATTTATGTGAATTATCATATGTTTTTTTTGTTCTTTTTTCTATCTTGCAGATGAGAAAGGACAAGCAGAAGGTGATACAAACTGTGATGGAGAAAATGTTCGTAGGATTTGCCAGGATGGGGTGGAAAATCAAAGAACATCCAAAAGAAAAGGGTCAAGAAAAAATATTAAATCCAACCTGGATGTTTCTGATCCTATTGCTGCAAAACCTTCTTTCCCAACAAAGAAAAGAATCCAAGTGCCGCAATGTCTTCCTTCAGAAACGCCAACACGACATGAGAAGCTAGAAATGGGAACAGGTGAAAACATCAAGGATGGAATTAAGAAAAGTTCATTGATTGCATGGGAGAATCCTGCTCGCAATGAAAAAGGTGAACCTGTGTTTTCACCTTTCTTCTGGTTGAGAGATGAAGATGATCTAGAGAAGTTAAGTCAGCATACTATCGGCAGTCAACTTTTGGATATAACTCCTCCAAATATTCCTACTTTTAGTGATATCAAAGATTCAGATGACGAGAACCCTTCCAAATTATCCCCAGCAGTAAGTAATGAATTATTGTAATACTATCTTCAAATTTTCCTAAAAACATATGTAGATGTTGATTTTACTTTGTGATATTTTTGAGCTGTGAATGTCCTGCCTTGATGTTTAACTTGTGTAACTGTTATGGCTAGTTTAGTTCAATTCCATGCTAGATTAAGCTTCCAAGTTACTCCTGTGTACACTGATCTGCTATATGGAACTCACCTTCTAACACATGCTCAAGTGTATGTAACTGTTGCTAAATTTTAACTTTGACATTGGGATATAGAACTTTCTTTTTAAGTTCAGCCATGGATTGTGCTGGCCTCAAACCAAATTTATCTTGAGCACTGTGATGAACAAATTTTCTAAAATTAGCTCAACATTAATCTGATGCTATAAACTTATTTAGCTATGTTTTTTCACCGTGATGTAGGAGGAAGTGTGTGGCAAAGCAAATGATGCATATCTTTTTGATAGTGAAATGTTTGAATGGACTCAAAGACCTTGCTCGCCGGAACTCTTTTCCAGTCCTATTATGATGCAGGTATTCATATCGTATAATTTTTTCCCTGTATTTTTTTAAAAGTGGCTCAAATCATTTGGATTTTCCTAAAATTCAAGTAATATGCAGGACAATAATGGTGGTGAAATTGATGGAATTCCAGAAAGCAAACAAGAAGCACCATTGTTGAGTTCAAATACAAATGAAGGTAGTAAAAATGAAAATAGTTTGAATACTGAAACGGTGATAGCCATTGCAGATGAGGAGTTGCCTACTCTATCCCCTCTGAGACCCAAAAGTACCAGTAGTGAAATTTTAAATAATAAATCAAACAAAAGAAGTCAGAATACTAGGGAAGCAAAGCGTGGTAAGAAATGTGTAGAACAGGATTTTAAGGTTCCTTTTAATTCAAAGACAAAATCTAGAAAACTTTTGCTAAAGGAAGCAGATGATAACAATGGAAAATCTTTTAACATTATGAAATCTAGGAGTGAAACCGCTGTTTTTGGTGCCTGTGCAACTGAATCAGAACCTGAAAATATTCCTCCTGTTTCTCTTAGAGCAAGAAAACCGAATCTCAGTGACAAAAATATGGCGGCTGAGTTGCCTGCTTCACTAGATAATAAACAATGTGATAATGAAAATCTTAGAAAAAAAGATGCTGGGAAAATGTGTGGGAAGGTCAGCACCAAGGACCAGACAGATTGCTCTTTGAGGTTGAAGAAACGAAAACTGGATTCTGCTGATATCAACATGGTTGAAGATATCTGTACAGTTCAAAACCCAGGGAATAAAGACACAAGCCCTTCTGAGGTTGATGAAAGGTGCATCTCCGTTATCAAGCACAAACGCCAGAAACATGGCAAAGAAATTAAATCTGCATTGAGTTCAGAAAGCAATCAAAAGTTGAGATGTAAGAAAAATATGAAAGTTAAATTTTATGGTGTTTCAGAAGATGGATTAAATGAAGAGGATCGTAGTAATATCTCTGCAAACAAAACTCAAATCACTGAAAAGGTAACTGATGTCTCTGCAAAACAAAATCAAATCACTGAAAAGGTAGCCAATATCTCCGCAAAAGAAACTCAATCCACTGATAAGGTTCAAGAGAGTCTTGCTTCAAGAATCCTTAATGATTCAGAAGCTTTAGGGAAACTTGGGCAAGCAAATGGAGTGGCTTTGCGTGCTTGCCAAACTCTTTCTTATAAATTTATTTGTGCTTTTTGTCTTGCTTCAGAAGATACAGAGGTATCTATTCTCTCCTTTTTGAGGCATATATTTTTCTTTTTCCTTCATTCCATATCTTCCATAACCTGTATCTTTTGATCTCCACTTCTAAATATGCAAACCAAATGACAGGCCTCAGGACAGATGGTCCACTGCTACAATGGCAGGCCAGTAACTGCCAATTATAATGGTGGATCCAAGGTCATACACGCTCATAGAAACTGTGCTGAGTGGTAAGATTATTCTTTAAATAAGATACCAAAGCAATTCTTTCCTTTAATTTTCCCTTTTTTTTTTCTAATCCAATGTCATTAGTTGGTTGCTTCATTCTATGAAATAGCTGGAAAGTCCATTAGTAATTTGTGTAGAAATAGCTTTAAAAATTTCTTTCCTCCAATCATACTCTTGAAGCTATTTGTGAAACAACTCAGGCAGTTATGATGCCCATAAGTGGTTTTAAGCGCTCTGTCAGACAGTGTACAAACTTTCTATACTCCATATATTCAGACAAATCCTGTAGATATTCTTGGTATGAAGTGAATTCTTGCTAAAAAGAACATGAACTTTCATAAGTTTGGTCAACTTCTATTAGCAACATTAATGACAGATGAGTTGATATATGAAGTCCTTAGTAGTCTGTCTTCAATGCTTATAATGTTGATATCATGGACATGGTATGAATGCTCAGATTTCTTGTGCAGGGCACCTAATGTTTATTTTGAGGGTGATACTGCAATTAATCTTGAAGCTGAATTGACTAGAAGCAGGAGGATAAAGTGCTGCTGCTGTGGACTCAAAGGCGCTGCTCTTGGATGTTATGAGAAGAATTGTCGCAAGAGTTTTCACGTCACATGTGCAAGGATGATGCCCCAATGTCAATGGGATACTGTAAAGTGTCATAAATTGAACTTCTTTTATACTTGATTATGAATCAGCTTAGTGTGGTTATATAAATAATGTTCTGATTCACTCAAATTTCTTGTAACAGGACAACTTTGTCATGTTATGCCCTCTTCATACTTCTTCTAAGTTGCCTAAAGAAGACTCAGAATCCCAAGAGAGAATAAGCAAGAAATGCATTCCAAAAAAGTATGCCGAGTCTTTCAGTTGAATTTATTTGTGTTGATCATGATTTGACTGTAGATAATTTTTGTAACTTTGGCATCTGTCCTTCCTCTTCTAGACAAAATCCCAATCAGAGCAGTCAAGTTGTTTCCAAACATGACATTAGCACATATCCAAGTTGGAACTGGAGTGCAACGCCAAACAATTTGGTTCTTTGTTGTTCTGTTCTTACAGTTGAGGAAAGGGTAATGGTCTGGATACAGTTTTCAACTTGGTATTATTTAAACCCAAAAAGTAAAAAAAAAAACTTAATATTTATTGGTTACTGCAGGAAATTATTTCTGAATTTGAGAGATTATCTGGAATTACAGTGTTGAAAAATTGGGATTCGAGAGTCACCCATGTTATTGCATCAACAGATGAAAATGGTGGATGCAGAAGAACCCTGAAGGTTTTGATGGGCATCTTGGAGGGGAAATGGATATTGAATATTGAGTGTTAGTACCAGTTTTCTTTGGAATGGTTTTATGTGCTTAAATTTTGGGATTTTATATGTACCTATACCTTGATGTATATTTAATGTATTAATTCTGTTTGTCACCAACTCTTATTTTTATCTCCATCTATAGGGGCTAAGGCTTGCATGAAGGCCACGAAACCTGTTCAAGAGGAGCAATATGAAATCATGGTTGATATTCATGGTATCAGGGATGGTCCACGACGTGGAAGAATGAGAATCCTGAACAAGGTTTGCTCTAATTTGCTTGCGAGTGCAAATGGCACTCGGGGGAATTTTCAAGCCCATTGCTTGTGCATGTCTAATCTTCATGGGGTTTTTCTTTCTCGCTTTCATTCCTTTGTAGTCTCATGATTATTTTAGTCAAATTATTTGGTGATAATAGCACTTGAATGAAAAAAAAAAGAATTCTGTGTTGGAATTTGCTTCTGTTGGATTTGTAACATATTTCTTAGAACTAAGAGATTGTTTATCTTGCCACCTTATACATTGTACTTCCATCTTTAGGAAGCTTCTCTACATACCATATAATGATTGTAATTCTTGCTTATGGATATATTCTGTTACAGGTTCTTTCATGCTGACCCTAACAACATTATGCAGTCTCATATGCTTGTACGTGTACACAAAAGTTTATTAACGAGTTTTACTTCTTGCAGCAACCAAAAATTTTCAAGGGTTTCAAGTTCTATTTGATGGGGGATTTTGTAGTTTCTTACAAGGGATATATTCAAGATCTTCTAGTTGCCGGTGGAGGAACTATTCTGCATAGAAAACCCATTTCTGTAGTCCATGGGATCTTATCGTTGGATTCCTCTGCACCCTCAACCTTCATAATTTACAGCCTCGAGCTACCAGATAAGTGTGATTTCAGCAAGAAGGATATGATTTTAAACCGAAGGAGGTCAGATGCTGAAGCTCTGGCAAGTGTGACTGGAGCCAAGGCTGTAAATAGTTCTTGGGTTTTGAACTCCATAGCAGCTTGCAAATTTCAAAGCTTTGTTGAATAATGGTGATATATTTCAACTTTTAATTGAAGGACCTCTGTACATGTATAATGAAGTATCTACCGATAGAAAGTTTTTTAATTTTATTTTTTAATGTTATAAACATTTATAGACATCTCATCATAACAAACAAGAGACTTGTGAGAATTTTTTTTCTTTATTAGAACCTTTTTGATATGAACTATACATGGACTTAAAGATCACTAACTGAAGGATTACCATCCATCACATATGGTGTTGAAATATGTAAATAAAAGCTTCAGATAAATCTACAGAATGGAAAGAAACTTGAGGACTAATACCGGAGTATAAAAGAGCAACATCATTTAATCAAGACAGAAAAGAAAACAAAATTTGGAATTGTACGAACTATTTGGTGAAAGTACACTACATAACTAGTCAATTGGACATGACCTTGCAATATGCAACTAACGTCACATTACAACAAATCATTCCAATATATCCAAAAATTTTGCGTTTTCTCCTGTCAATGAATTTATATATGAAATATAAAAAAACTAAATGCAGCAGCAAAATTCCAGAGTATGCAGCTCTGGTTTTCAGTAACCCCATTTCTTCTCATGCAAGAAGAGGAGGCTTGCCGGTACTGATCTCAGCTTTTTGTTTAGCACACTCAATATTCATTTCCTTATGGTTGGAGATTTTCATATTAAATCGCTCGAACATTTGTTCTAGTCCTGAAATCTCCTCTTCAATATCTACTGGTAGATCTTTGCTCGAGGCCATTCGTTGCCTGAAGCGACGAATTCGATGAAGACCAGCTGTTACTTCCATTCCAATTTCCTCCATGGTCGTCCGGATTCCTAAGTTTTCCTCTTTTGCATCCTTGTATTTCCTCTTTAAAGATCTATAACTATCAAGAGACTTAAGGAGTTGCTCAGAAAGTGCCTTGTTTCGATCCTGAAGAGCTGCATTTCCTTGAGCATCACCACCACCACTAGTTCTCTTCTCCTTGTGCTCTGCAGTAGCATGAGATTGTAGTTTTGCTAACAATGTATCATTTTGTGCTTTAAGGTCATTTACAAGTTCTTCCATTCCACTCAGTTCATGAACTTTTCTTGAAAGCTCACAAGCCATAATTTCCTTTTCCTTTCCCAAGCTTGAACACATAATTTCTAGGCTCTTTCTTGCAGATAAACTTGCACTTAGCTGTTTTCTTAATTTCTCATTATTATCATCACTAGAAACAGCAGATTCTTGAGGCTTCTTGTCTCTCGGAGTCGGAGCACGACTAGGCCTAAGTTCTGTATTGCATCTCCTAAGCTCAGCTAATCTTTTCCTGGCCGATTGAGACTTTTCAATTCTTGATTTAACATCATCAAGAATTGTGATCATTCCAGCAATTCTTTGCATTTTTCGATCATCATTAGTACTCGCCCCATTATGTTCTTGAATTAATTTTAGCAATAGCTTCACATTTGTAGCAATACCTATATAAATTCACATTAACCAAAGAGAATTCCATTAAATTAAAAATCAAGATCAAGAAAGATCTTGATTATTATTATTAGTTATAAAACTTCATAATTTCTTGGCTATATATGCACATTAATTAAAAATGTATCATGAACAAGAAAAAAAAAAGTAATAAGAAATTGAATTATATAAATATAAATACCAATACCTTCTAAGCTATAATCTTCCAGACGTATGGCTTGACTAGTTGAAGAAGGGGCCAATTCAGGAGATGAGAATGCTCGAGTTCTGGTAATATTTTCCATGAGGAAAATGTAGAGAAGTGATCTTGAAAAATAAGATGATATTGATCAAAGTTATAGCCAGGCATCAACCAAGAGATGAAATGAGTTGATCATAAATATTTAGTTAATTAATTAACAATTCTTCTTGAAATAATTAAAGATTGAATGTTTTAATGATATTATTTTTATGTAATGTGTGTGCGAGAGATCCAAAAAAGAGAGACTGCTTTCGCACTCTCCCTCCTTTTTTCTCTCTTTGTTTTGGATTTTGATTTCATTGTTAACTGTCTTTTGTAATATTGTAAGCTTTGATGGTGTTTGAGTCATTTGAGAAAAATGGTTGGTTCTTAGCTTCAATTCCATGCGCAATTATTGGTGATGGGTTTTGACTTTTTTTATTGGCCTTTTGTTCCTTTTGACTTTCTTACACTATTATGGGAAAATTATTACTATTTATTACTAACTTCTACCTAATTATTATATATATGTATATATATACCTCCGATATGATTACTTATGTGTATAAATGTTTTTTCCTAAAATTTCTACCCTCTCAACCACTTGAGATATAACTTCATCATGCATGTTCCACTTTAATTATTTGAATAAAAATCCTTAACAAGAAGTGGTCTAATATATCTATACGTATTTGAATTTACTTAAAATAAATATGAAATTCTATTTTGAAATTTAAAAAATAATAAATAATTTTTTAAATATTTAATTGATTAATTCAAAACGTTATTTTAAAATTCAAAACAAAAAAAAAAAAATTAAATATACTACATTTTCAAAATTTTATTTTCAAAATAAAATTTTTACCCAAACATCCTCTATATATTTTAAAGACAACATGATATTATGAGATCAGTTTTCATACAGAAACTAAGATATTTTTTGCCCAAAATTTAAATTAATGAAATAGCAATTTTTTTCATTAAACAAGTTAACTCTCAAGATTAAATTTATATACATAATTTTAATAAGTTAAAATATAAATATTTTAATTTAAAATTTTAACTATTAAAATATATTCTTAATCATAATCAAACAAATAATTTTTTATAAAAAAAATAACAAAGTAATAAAAATTTTCCAAGCTAGGTATGCCCTATTTTGACTATATATCATAAGAATCATTTGCCAAATTGGCATGCATGTGGGGTGGGGGTATAAATCAGGCGCTATAAACGGCTCTAGAATAGGGGAGATAGAGAGACTAGTAATTAGAAACTCATCTCTGCTGGAAGATGCAAGGATATATGCTAGCTAGCTTGCTTCCACAGCTAAAAAGTTTCCAGCAAAAAATTAAATATTTCCTAATCTTAATTTGATCATGTGCTCATAGATGATCTTGCTTGATTTAATTGTTTTATTAATTGTCCAAACATGAAAATGAATCTTTGGCAATATCCTAATACATATATATATTCATAAGATGCTTCTGATCTACATAAACAGTTGTATACTTTGTTTACTTAACGGATTAGTTATGTATATATAAAGAATCTGATTCTCGCATATCAGTATTCAATATATATATATAAAGTATATATTCATTGATTAGTTGAATGACAGCAAGACTGTGATATGATTCAATCAGCAAACCAAAACAATAGATCTTAGCCAAGGCACTCTCCTTGAGACCTAAAGCATCAATTATTAACTCTACGATTTGGCATATCTTAATTAAAGGGTTAACTAGAGATTTGGAGTTCAAGTTTTGAGTACACAGCTATATTAAAATTTAGTAGAAAGTGTTTTATCACCTATATAATTTTATCCGACTCGAATTCGGAGTTATCAGCGTTTAATATAATATCCGAATGCCTAATGATTTATAAAAAAAAAAAAATATTATAATACCTTTATAAAGTTTATAATAATTAATATTTTATTCTTTTACGTTTCTCAAATCTCACTTTTAACCCTCAAATTTATTAATAGCTAAAACTTTAGTGATTATTATCCTTATAAAATTATAAAATTTTTACTATAATGATTTAATCTTTGATATTTTAGTTTATCTTACACTTTTATCTTATCAAAAAGTTTTCTTTAAAAAAATTATGGTGCTCTTCATTGAAATTATTTAATTTATTAAAAACATTAATTTTAAAATAATAAAAAATAAAATGCTAATTATACCAAATTGCAAAATAATATTTTATTAATATACTCTATGTTAAATCAGCCAAGTTAAACTTTGCTATGAGCACCCTTTTTCATATCTTGGCAAATTTTAGTTAAATCTTATTCTCCTTATTATTGCTATTTTGCAATCAAACTACTAAAAGATTAATTGAATTATTAAAAATACTGTATAATATGAAAATTGATACAAATCTTGTAAAAAAAAAATTACACATTAAAATATAATTTAATGCCTCTGAATAATATTCTCCTTCTCTTACTAAAAAATAAATAAAAGAAAAGCAAAATCTATTTTTGAATGAGAAGTTAGAGCATCTCCAATACCACTCTTTATTTTAAAGAATATAATATTTAAAATAAAGAGCATTTTTTATATTTTTGTATAATAGAGAGTCAATTTTTTTTTAACTCCAATAAAGCTCTATATAATAACTTTTCAAAATTAATTTTTTAATAAATAATCATAATTTGATATTTTTCTTTCTTTTTAATTATTTTTTCCTCTATTTTTATTAACCAATTCCCAGCAAAACTTGTGACTGCTCTAAAGCAAATTTTTTATGTTTGTGAAAATATTTCCATAATCGAATCCAATAAGCCTTGTGTTTTTGTTTATTTCCTTGAATTGCATTCAAATTAATATTAAACCATACCGACACGATGAAAATATCTTTTTCTATACTAAAATTTTCACCTCTTAATTTTTTAGAGTTTGATTCCAGTGAAAAAGATACTTGAAATTTTTAGGTAATTTGAAATTTTTAGGTGTCCATAAAAGAAGATTTATTATTAGATACTGGAATTTGGATAAAAATTAGAGATTTTCATTCTAATCAAAATTTAGATTTAGATTATTTTGAGAGTTCATAATTTGGGAAGAAAATGAAAAAATTTGTCGTAAAGGAATAACGTATATATCTTGTAATTATATTTTTAATATATATAAAATAATTAGTAATTATTTTGTTTTAAAAATTATAAAATATTTAATATAGCAGAGAGTTGATTTTAACTCTTTGTTAAATTTCATCTTATATTTTATTTTTTAAAATTAAAAAATTTATTAAAATTTATAAATTATTATTAATTTTTTGAAATAAAGATATTTATAAATTTGATGGGTTTTTTTGAAAATGCTTTTAGATTATGAGACTAATAAAAAAAAACAAGAGTTATTGTGCGCCTGTCGTAAGCACGTGCACAAATGCTAGACTTGAAGGTCCCACACTCGGCCGTCCATATCCCGCAAGTGGGTCCAATTCTTTCAATCGACTATGAAAGGTCCTAATAGGTTCTACAACCCATGACCACACAATTTCATTCCACGTCACATCACAACTCTACTTTCGAAACACGTGGCACCTCATAATCTCACCTTTATGATATACCATCATAAGCATGTCCACAGGGACTCTGTGCTCACTGTGTGTTGCCGTCTCAATCTTCAACTTCCAAACAACAAAAAAGAAAACCCTAGTTTGCTCCTCTGCAGCCAAAAGCTGCCGTGGACCACACCGGAACTTTCTCCCTCCGACGTGGGATCTTGCCATGTCATCACACGGTTGGTTCTATCTGGGCTCTTATATCTTCCCTTCAAATCCATTCCTTTAATATTTAATCACTGCAAAGCAGCAAACAAACAAACATACAAACATGGCCCATAATTCTAAGGAAGAGCCGAAGACCGCTCCCCAATCCGATCGCTGGTACAATCTTACCTTAGGCCCTTCCTTCAAAGAAGACGCCTCTAATAATAAATACTGCACTTTGCGATGTAAGTGGTGTTTTTTTTTCTGTTTGGTTACCGAGAAAATGTAGGAACTGAATTTTGATTCTGGTGTATGATTTTTGCCGTTTGTTTATAGATGAGTTTAAGCCGGCTTCAATTGATAAGACTAAGGCTGGATCATTACACAAGAATAAGGAAAATAGAGTATCTGTGGAGTTTCAAAACAATCAATTGGGAAAACCTAAAGTCACATTTGAAGGTAGCAGCGAGGATTACAAAGAAAACGATGCCGTTTTGTTTTTTGATGGCGAAACTTTTAGATTGGAGCGGCTTCACCGGGCTGTGAAGCAGCTCCGCCACCTTCGACTTCCCGGTGAATCTGCTGCTTCTGCAGCGGCAGCAGCTGCTGCTCAATCTGGGCCAGCTATTGAGCCTCGGTTATCTCCGATTGGGAAGGGTGTGAAATCTGTGCAGGTCGGAAGAACTGTAGCTTTCCCTCCTGTGCCAGTGAGTTCTAATTTTCTATTTATTGTTCGGTATCTACTTGATAAAAGATAGATTGTTAACAAAGTTAATCTGGAAACCATTGATTTCTGAGCGACAAAAATTTGTAATCAACCAATGTCCCATGGTGTCAAGTTGGAAGTAGATTAGCTTATGAATACGGGGTTTTAAGAGATGGAAAACAAACTACAGAAATTAATACCGAATGAATATAGAATGTCTTGATAGTTCCATTTGCTCAAAATCTGATTTTATAAATGACAAGAGTGTGACTGCCAGACACAGGCGTGACTGCCGTGGGGTGACTTCCTGCATCAAAATATTGCTAAATATCAGTTAATCCCCTGGCCATCCCAGTTAGATAGCCAAGAAAGGAAAATTATGTATAGTCTAACAAAAAGTGGAGAAATTTTTTTTTCCTCTTGCTAAAATTACTTCTCTGAAATCAAATACAACTCTGGCTGTAGAAGAGATTTTGCTGTAAGATTAATGCATTGATGTAGGATCATAATGCAACCGTAAGATTTTTCATCCATAGCATGTCTATCCTTAGAATGCCTCGGTCTAGGATTGTAATGCAACCTTAACTCTTGAAGATTCTTTTAACTCACACCTATAGGAATCCTTAGCCATGAGAACAATAATTTTATTTATATTTCGTGGAGAAATGATTTCCCTTGAAGATGCTTTTACTTCACACCTATTGAAATACTTAGCCATGAGACTGATAATTGTATTTGTATTTCACGGGGAAATGGTTTCTTCCCTCTCCCTTGAACTGCCTTGCCATTGTATCCATTCATGTAGATGTTGTTAATCATGGGTATTATTCTGTTTTGTTTTTTGGTTCATGAGCAAAGGTCTAAAGTTGTTCAATTTTTGTAAAGCTTTTCAATTTATTGATTTATTCAGTACTTCAAACAAGTGTTAGTGTTGATTTCTGCTACAATTTAAGCAACCTCTTAAGTTTTATGCTTTTGCTTTGTTTTGGTCTGGCTGTTCTAAAGTGATTAGCTAATGCTCGGAAGTCTGAATTTTTTTGCCTTCCTTTCTGATGTTTTATGATTTTGTTGCTTGGCACTGGTTCAGGTTGAGGTGGAGAGAATTGATGTTGGTGAACCACAAATTCCTGGTAGGCATTATTTTTTGGGTTTAAATATATGTTTTGCCATGGTTTCCTCATCAGTTTCTCCTGGAGAACAAAACTTTATTGGCATAAATCAGTTTTGAAAATACAAAACCTGATAAAGTGTTCATTGAAAATGGCAAAATTAAAATTCCTGTTACAATGGTAAAGCGAGTGGTGGAACAAGTATTTTTTTCTTGCCAGCTAGGGCCTT
>CANXYC010205873.1:0-20831 GCA_948193065.1 Aleurites moluccanus | reverse complement strand
CCCCATCAAACTATCGTGGGCCCTCAAATATCTAAAAACACACACCAACAAAAAATACCCGCAATATCTAGATATATATATATATATATATATATATATATATATATATATATATATATATATATATAACTACAGTACTATGCCATTATACACACTATGGAGTAGTCTAAAATATTTACAAGAATACAGCGTTAAAATAATTACACTGTCACAAAAATATAGCAGGAATCTACAAGAGATCAACAGACAGGATTCTGCCTCTTATTATGCACCTAGAAAGGGGAAACAAATGAAAGAGATGAGTATAAAATACTCAGTGAATCTAATATGTATCGACCAAAAGAAATGGCTAAGATATCAATAAACAATAGGCAAATAATCAATAAATATTAATCTGCACACTGATAACAAAATAAGGAATCAGAATACAGTAGAAGACTATAGAATCAATAAACAAGTCAATGAAGCTCATATCATGTAGATAAGACAGATAATAGGCCATGAAACTCATATATCATATATTGATCACATATCAATAAGCATAAGACTGATCATGTCTTATGGCTAGGACAGTTAACCCTTCGCAGTTAGGGTATCCAGTAAACAATGTGTATATTGCTGATGGTATTTACCCGCTACCCCATCGGTGAGGAAGCTCTGTCAAATCACATTAAAACCAATATAGGTATAGAACAAGTCATTAGATACTAATAAACAATAATGGTCTCATCAAGTATCAATAGCTCATGTGTCAATCAAATGAGACTGCAATTAAGCGATGAATAAATAATAGAAGGTACGATAAACAATGGTAATAAGAATAGCAATTAACATTGAAATGAATCATAAGTTAAACAATCAAAGTCAAGAAGTTGACTCAATTGGCATGTCAATATCGCTGGCAATGATGGCATTCAAATGATAGGCCTATGGCAAAATGAACTAGACATTTGATCGAACACTTGGTGTGCAATGTTCATTAGACATTTTTTTAAAGTTTTGGTGCAACATTGAAATTGCCCCAATATCAATCAACAAATATAAAATGTAGATTATTCAATAGCCATTTGGGTTCCAACAATAAACAACATATAAAGGATCAAATAGGTATGGAAAACTAAAGGAAAACGAGGCAAAAATTCAAGGCAATAATGCCATAGGCATTCGATCAATATGGCCATTTTGGAAAAAGTTTTCAATCAATATTTCAACACATTAGACATAACAAAGATTTCATATTAAACTCACCTCACACTTCAAATAAGCTAGAAAAATTGGTTTGCCACCAAAATCTTCAAAGTAGACAAAAATCACAACTTTTTAAATCCTTGTGTTCTACATCAAACCAATCACAAATTAACCATCTATTAGTCTGCAATTAACATATTCTAAGCTTAATTAACATTAACTAACACAACTTCAAAGATTCAAATCACACGACTTCAATCTAGGGTTTCTAAATTGGGAAAAATTCATCAAATGCATCAATTGATGCAATTGAACACAAAACACATTCTATTTAACATCTAATACACCTAAATCAATCATTAAACCAAAGAAATCAACTTTTTTACATTTCAATGGTGAGTGGGCTGAAATCTTCAAGGTATTTGTTCTCTATTTCCTTTGTGATTCAAGGTGAGAAATTGTTGGCAAATGGAAGAAGCAAAGTTGTTTTAAGGTTTTCTTAAGTATTTCCTTGAAAAATTGACTTGATAATGGTGGGAGGAAGCTTAAGGTGTTTCGGCCAAAGGTTAATGAAAGAATAAGATGACCAAAAATTCTTCTAAGTGTTTCTTATATAGGTGGGTTAAATGAAAAATTATATTTTGGTCCTCAAACTATCCAATAATTTGACTTTGACCCCATTTCATTCTGTAATTTATTCTGTTAATTTTATCAGAAATTAGATTTCAAAGTGGGAATTGAAATGGCTTCTTTTTATTTGTATTTTATTATAAAAGTAAGTTTAGAGCCATTATGAAACTCATATAGTGTGTTTCCCACTATACCCCTAAAGTTTGACTTATTTATAATTTTGCCATTACTCAAATTTTCAGTGTTCCAAAATATTTTTCAACTTTTTCTTTTCACTAAAATTTCACATATATATATATATGATTCTTTACCCCCTGGTCTGAATTAAAAATTCATCTGTCAACCATACTGCTATTTCCCTGGGCAGTATAATTAACACCGATATTTTCCGAGACAGTATTACAAATGCATTCTAATTGAGGTTCAAAAATTTTTCTTAGTTATTTCGGTGTTCCCAGTCTGATAACTAGTTATGTTATTATGTTCTTATGGTAGTTTTCTAGGGTATTATATTTAGACTCGATGAATTGTTCATTAAGGGTCTACCTTGGCATTTATTGATGAAATGGTAAGCAGATTTTACCTTGAAGATCCCATCCTTTTCATAATGCCAAACTAATCTATCCTCTTCATCAAGCTTGCTGATAGGAATAGAAAGGATAGTCTCCACCTCCCTCTAGTTAAACAACTATTTAAACTTTTGTCTATTCCAAATTCGGGCTGTTGGGATGTTTAAATCTTGAACATTAAAAACTTTCACATTGTGTGGTCCCAAAGATTGCACTTTGAAATTTGGGAGTGAAGGAACTCATTTATCTTTCTGATTCTTTTCGGTTTTTACATTCCATCTTATACTCGGAGCAATAACATCTCTTTCAACTAAGAAACTAGACCATTTCCAAGTAGGGTTATGATATTTCTTTGCACTTTAAACATTTTTAAAAGGGAAATAAAAACCTTTCAACAATTTTGTCCACACATCATTGGAGTTATTCACATACATCCAGCATTGCTTTGCCAATAATGATTCATTGAAACATGAGAAGCTTTTGAATCCTAATCCTCCCTCCAATTTAGATACTGTCATTTGCTCCCATTTCTCCATACATAAGACTTACATATCCACTGATTAGCCCCAAAAAAATTCATAGGATCTTTAGGAATTTAGAGACTAACATTGGGTAAGTTGGAATTACTAACAGTAATGAATTGATCATCAACTCTTTGCCGACTTGAGATAATGCTTTGTGCTTCCATGATGTAGCTTTTCTCAATATTCTTTCCTTTATGTACTCTATTGCTTGAATTTTTTTTATCTATCCCACCGTGTTAGTAGCCCCAAATATTCTTCTTTGGGTTTAACTTGATTCTGTCACTACCCACTTTTGGGCCGCGACAATCCTAGGGCACGGGCAAACCTAAAGTCACCGGAAACCTGTAGAACCCATGAATAATCTAGTTATCAATCATTCAATCAATTTTAACTCATTCATCAATGCTTAAATCCCATTTATTACTTATAAATTTTACAAATTGCTTTTACAAACATCTAATTAATATATTTATTTATAACTTTCATGTTTTGGCCATCCTTAAATTCATTCATTAAAATTTCGGAATATTAGCCACAGGTTACTGGCTCAAAACAGATTTCAGAAACTATATAAACCCTAGCTCATTCTTTACATTTTTAACTTAATTATCATAATTATCTGCCAAATCAAACCTTAGAACTCTTAAATTAAACTAAAAACTGAAGTTTAGAAAATTTTAGCTTGAATTAAATTCTTGAATTTAATCCTCTTATTTCTCCCAAAAGAATGTTGACATCTACTTCCATCTCCATCTATTTCTTCCACCACTTCTCTTCTTTCCATCTATTTCCTTAGATCGGCTTTGATTTATCTATGAAAAGGGAGAAAATATTTTTAATTATTTCTCCATGGATGGCACAGTTTGCTTTTGTTTTGAGGGAGTAAAAATTCCATCCTCCTTCTCTTATAAATGTTAAAGTCAACAGAAGAAAGAAATAGAAATAATTGAGGATTTTTCTAGATTTTTGTTAGGTGTCCAATTCCTAATGAAAATTAATAAAGAAAACCCATAAAATCTCTTCCTTCAAATGAGATGGCCGACCACCTCAACTTCTTTCTAGAATTTGATATAAATGGGTGGGTCTCATAACTTTGCTTAATTACACTTTGGCTCAAAATTTTCTTAATTGCATTTTGACTCCAAAACTTTCTGTAATTTATTATGTCTATTATGTTTAAATTCAACCTCAAGTGTTGGAAGTGAAATACCTTATTTTAAATTGTTCTATTATTTAAAAATAGTTTTGGGTCATTTCTGGATCCCAGACAATGGATTTCCATAATTACCCCAAAGTTGCCATAAATTATAATTTTTTCATTACTCTTATTTTGAATATTCCAAAATATTTTTCAACTCTTTCTTTTCACCATAATTTCACATAAAATTAGTTAACTTAATCTCCCCAAGTTTGGGTCAGAAATTCTTGAATTAGTCGAACTACTATTTTCCCGGCAGTGTAATTAATACTGACATTTTCCAGGACAGTATCACGAAAGTGGCCCGGTTGAGGCTCAAAAATTCTTGAATATTACTCTCTATCATTCTCTGTATATTTCAATAATCGATTCAGCCTATTCATACTTCAATTAATAGTATATCTGTTACTATAATCCGTTATATCCATACTGTCTTCTGTACTTCCTCACTATTCATTCCTCTGTCTGTTGGGGTATTACACTCTACCCTCCTTTAATAAAATTCATCCTCGAATTTTCTTATCCAATAATACAATCATCGATAGATGTATTTTAAATAGTCTCCAATTATCTTTGCAAATAATTTTTCTATATCGCTTATCATCATACTTAGATTAATGTGTCAAATTCCATAGTCTCCTTATTATTTGTGCTATTCCATAATTCTTATATCATTTCTTATCAATATACGATTTATAATCCATAAATATTTGATAATATAGTACCTAGAGTTTTAATGTACCATACATTAATATTTTCAATCACCTTGTCAACATCATTGTATTAATCTTTTATTTTTTTGTACTTTATCATTTCGACCATTAACTCATTTTTCACGAGCATATGCCCTACATTTCAATAAACAATAGCCTAATATTTATTTACTCATGTCTGAACCTCAATAATCAGTTAATTATACTATTATAGAGACTATTCTTATGTCATTTACTTCTCATTTTACTTAATTGCTATAACTTGTATCCATTTTTTTTTATTACAATCATATTCTTAACTTTTTTCACTATTCTATACCTTAATAGCTTTCATATTCTCTATTATTTGGAATCATCCATCATACTTACTCATCATCATTGCACTTATTCTATCATCCAATCATTTACAATAACACTAATGTTATTATGCTATTACTTATAATACATATTTAAAGTTGATACTAACATAGTCAATATCAATTTATCATAAACTGATTCAATCTTCACTTTCAATTCTTATTCACTTTTATCAATTCTTAATAAATACTTCTTTCTATATTACAGTATATTTATACACACATATATATATATATAACTAGAGGATGAAAATCATAACGAATAACATTGATAGCTACATTAACAGATAACTTCAAATGACGAGATAAAATACTATGCTCCATGATATACTTATTAATTCATTAATTACCTATGACATATAATCTAAACCTTTAGCTCTGATACCACCTCTGTCACGACCCACTTTTGGGCCGCGACAATCCTAGGGCATAGGTAGACCTAAAGTCACTGGAAACCCGTAGAACCCATGAACAATCCAGTTATCAATCATTCAATCAATCTTAAATCATTCATCAATGCTTAAACTTCATTTATTACTTATAAATTTTATAGAAATTTTGCCAGAGTTTTCTTTGTAATTTTAATGTTATTCTAGACCCAAAACCATGTCTTTCAAAAATTATACAGCCTGCACTAATGTAATACCGTAGAAAAACCTACCATAATTATATGATTATTATTCTCAGTATTTAGTTTGAAATCATCGAAATAACTAAAAATAAGTTTAGAGATTCAGTGAGAACGCAAACGAGATACTTTTCTGGAAAATGTCAGTGTCGATAATGCTGTCGAGAAAATAGCAGTTCGGTCGACATATGAATTTCTGATTCTGACTAGGGGATAAAGAATCACATTTATGCATGTGTAATTATGATAAAAATAAAGAGGTATAAAATATTTAGGAACACTGAAAAAGTAAGTGATGGAAAAACCATAAATAAATGAAACTTTGGAGGTATAGTGGAATTTGGACTGTCTGAATTTCAGAACGGTTCTGAAACTATTGTTATAATAAAGTATAAATAAAAATAAGATGTTTGAATCTTTACTTTGAAATTCAAATCCCGACAAAATCGTCAGAATAAAATACAGAAGAAAATGTGGTAAAAGTATAATTTAAGGAAAGTTTAAGGACCAAAATAAAATTTTCCAATTGTGACTTAGTATATAAGCCACACTTAGAAAAATTTCTGCATTTTCTTCTTCCTTTCTTCATTTGGCCGAAATTTCTTCTTGCTTCTCCCACCATTTTTCCTTCAAATTTCTTAAGGAAAATCAATGTAAACTAGAATCAAACCTTGTATCTTCCATCTTCCATCCATTTTCTACCTTGGAGAATCAAAGAAATTCAAGAACACCCATCATTTGATTTTCGGCCCAAGCTTCAATTTTAGGTAAATTATTATTTTGTTTGATTTTATGGTTGATTTAGGTATTATAGATGTTAATTAGATTGGGTAATGTATTTAATTGCATTGATTGATGCATATAACATTTTTTCCCAATTTTTCAAACCCTAACCTAAGTTGTATGAACTAGCTATATGATTTTAGATTAGTTTATGTTAATTGAGTTTAGAATATATTAATTAGAAGTTAATTGATAGATTATTTATGGTTGGTTTGTTATAGAAAATCATATTGAGGAAGATTGCCATTTTTGCCTACTTTATAGGAAATTGGAGGCAAATCAATTTTGGTGGCTTGTTTGATGTGTTAGATGAGTCTTTTATGCATCATTAACATGCCTAAAGTGTTAAAATGTCAATTGAAATTCATCTCCAAAAGGGCCATTTTGGCCGAACCATAAATTGCTATTTTGCCTTGATTTTTGTCTTATTTTTTCCTTTAGTTTTGCAAGCCAATTTGATTCATTTAATGTTGTTTATTATTGTGTTTATAATACCTATGAAATTGCCTATAATGTGTGTTGTTAATGATTAATGGGGCAATGTTGGAGTTGCACCCAAACCTTATCAAATTGTCCACCCAAAGTTGCCCACCAAGTGTTTGTCAAAATACCTAGCTCAAAAATCCATAGGCCTACCATTTGAATATCATCGTCGCCAGCGATAATGGTATGCCAATTGCGTCAACTTTTTGTTCATATATGACCAACTTGTGTTTCATCCCACTATTGTTTGCCAAACCCTTGTCATTGTATAACTACTCGTTATTGCTATTCCTTTGGTTCTATTGCTCCTTGAATTGATTGATAATGAATTATTGATACTTGGTGATACCATTATTGTGCAATGGTATCTATTAACGTGTTTCTTATTTGTATTGTTTTCGATGTGATTTAACAGAGCTATCGCTCCGATAGGGTAGTGGGTACATATTGTCCGCAATGTGCACATTGTATTATTATTATGCCCTAGTTGGGAAGGATTATCAGTCCTAGCCATAAGACCCAATCAATATTATGTTTATTGATATGAGATTGATATGTGTTTGGCACATATTATATGCGTTTCATGGCCCTATATCTGTCTTGTCTATGTGATATACCTTCATTTGGTATGAGTATTGACTTTACTGTCACCTTCTGTACTTGATTTTGTATCCTATTATCTCTTGAGCAGATTGATTTATTTAGTTTATCTACCTATTCTTTATTAATATTCTATTACATATTTATTGGTCGATACATATTAGATTCACTGAGTATCTTATATACTCACCCTTTCATTGTTTCCCATTTTCAGGTGTAGAGTAGGAGGTAGAATTCCCAGCTTTGATATCTCTGTGGATTCATGCATTATTTTATATCAGTGTAATTATATAAACACTATATTATTTTTGTATATTCATGATCTAGCTGCTCCATAGGTTGTTTGGTATAGTTATTTATGAACATGTATGTATAACATATTATGAAGTTTAATTAATGATATGATGTGATGTGATGAATACTATAGCCAATTGCAGTATAAATTACAGATGGATTACAAATTGATAGAATGAATAGTAATTAGGCAATTGAATAATAAATTGATGATAATAGATGATTGCATGTGATGCTGGGTTCTACGGGTGCCGGTCGCCTTTGGCATCTCCCGCATCTTAGGACCGTCGCGTCCCGAGAACGGGTCGTGACAACTAAAATTATTTTTACACTTCCAATAATTTTCCATCCTTATACCCTCAACTTCACAATTTCACAGATATATATATATAGCACTTCTAAATCTCTTTCAAAACATGTAAATTTCATTTTAGTATTTTTAGTATCACTGTCTTGTTTTGCATCAATGAATTAAAAAGTGTATCATGGAGCATAGTATTTTGTCTCATTATTTGAAGTTATCTATTAATGTAGCTATCAGTATTATCCGTTATGATTTTCATCCTCTAGTTATATATATATGTGTGTATAAATATACTGTAATATAGAAAAAAGTGTTTATTAAGAATTGATAAAAGTAATAGTAAATTGAAAGTGAAGATTGAATCAATATATGATAAATTGATATTGACTATATTAGTATCAACTTTAAATATGTGTTATAAGTAATAGCATACTAACAATAATGTTATTGTAAATGATTGGATGATAGAATGAGTGCAGTGTTGATAAATAAGTATGATGGATGATTCCAAAAAATAGAGAATATGAAAGCTATTAAGGTATAAAATAGTAAAAAAAAGTTAAGAATATAATTGTAAAGAAAGAATGGATACAGGTTATAGCAATTAAGTAAAATGAGAAGTAAATGACATAATAATAGTTCCTATAATAGTATAATTAACTGATTATTGAGGTTCAGACATAAGTAAATAAATATTCAGCTATTATTTATTGAAATGTAGGCCATATGCTCATGGGAAATGAGTTAATGGTCGAAATGATAAAATACAAAAATAAAATAAAAGATTAATGCAATAATGTCAACAAAGTGATTGAAAATATTAAGTTATAGTATATTAAAACTCTAAGTACTGTATTATCAAATATTTATGAATTATAAATCGTATATTAATAAGAAATAATATGAAAATTATGAAATAACACAAATAATAAGGAGACTATGAAATTTGACACATTAATCTAAATATGATGATAAGCGATATAGAAAAATTATTTGCAAAAATAATTGGAGACTATTTAAGATATATCTATCGATGATTGTTTTTTTGGATAATAAAATTCGAGGATGAATTTTATTAAGGGGGGTAGAGTGTAATACCCCTGCAGATAGAGTAATGGATAGTAAGGAAGTACAGAAGACAGTATGAATATAACAGATTATAGTAACATATATACTATTAATTGAAGTATGAATAGGCTCAATCGATTATTAAAATATACAGAGAATGATAACGAGTAATATTTAAGAATTTTTGAGCCTCAATCAGGCCACTTTAGTGATACTGTCCTGAAAAATATCAGTGTTAATTACACTGCTAGGGAAATAGCAGTCCGGCTAATTTAAAATTTTTTGACCCAGACTTCGGGGGATTAAGTTAGCTAATTTTATATGAAATTATGGTGAAAAGAAGAGTTGAAAAATATTTTGGAATGCTAAAAATAAGAGTAATGGTAAAATTGTAATTTATGGCAACTTTGGGGGTAATTATGAAAATTCACTGTCTGGGATCCAGAAATGACCCAGAACTATTTTTAAATAATAGAACAATTTAAAATAAGGTATTTCACTCCCCATACTTGAAGTTGAATTTAAACAGAATAAACAAAATAAATTACAGAAAGTTTCAGGGTGAAAATGCAATTAAGAAAATTTTGGGCCAAAGTATAATTAAGCAAGGTTATGGGACCTACCCATTTATATCAAATTCTAGAAAGAAGTTGAGGTGGCCGACCATCACATTTGAGGGAAGAGATTTTATGGGTTTTCTTTATTAATTTTCATTAAGAATTGGACACCTAGCAAAAATCTAGAAAATTCCTCAATTATTTCTATTTCTTTTTTCTTTTGACTTTAGCATTTATAAGAGAAAAATGATAGAATTTTTACTCCTTCAGAACAAAAGCAAACCGAGCCATCCATGGAGAAATAATTAAAAATATTTCTCCCTTTCCATAGATAAATCAAAGCTAATCTTAGGAAATAGATGGAGATGGAAGTAGATGTCAATATAATTTTAGGAGAAATAAGAGGATGAAATTCAATAATTTAATTTAAGGTAAAGTTTTCTAAACTTCAGTTTTTAATTTAATTTAACAGTTCTAAGGTTTGATTTGGCAAATAATTAAAGTAATTAAATTAAAAATGCAAAGAATGAATTATAATTTATATAGTTTCTGAAATATGTTTTGAGACAGTAACTTATGGTTAATATTCCGAAATTTTAATGTTTGAATTTGAGAATGACCAAAACATGAAAGTTGTAGATAAAAATATTAATTAGATGTTTGTAAAATGAATTTGTAAAATTTATAAGTAATAAATGAGATTGATGAATGAGTTAAAATTGATTGAATAATTGATAACTGGATTGTTTATGAATTTTACGGATTTTTGGTGACTTTAAGTCTATCCGTACCCTAAGACTATCGCGGTCCAAAAATGAGTCGTGACAGATTCATATTCAAAACTCACAATATTGATGCCTTCAAATCTGCTGATGCATTTTTGCTAAAAGTGATGAAGGATTTGTGATAGTTGATTTTCTGCCCAAAACATTTACTATAAGATTCCAAGATACTTTTGAGCATCAATGCCTCATGAGTTGATACCTTTTCAAAAATGAGTGTATCATCTGCAAACAAAGCACAAGTTAGCACTAAATATCTTTTAATAATCTTATAACCTCCAATAAAACCGACATGAAGAGAGTTTATTGGAGAACAGGCGAGGGAATTAGTAATAAACAAATATAATAGAGGAGACTGTAAATCTCCTTGTCTAAGCCTTCAGGTAGGGTTGAAAAAAATTTGTGGGAACTTATAACACCTCAAATTTTTAATTATTTTAAAAATTTTATTTTTATGGAAAATTATATTTGTTTTAAGAATATTTAATTAAAGTAATGAATATCAAAATATTTTTGAATTTACATTATTTCAATTGAATTTTTAAAAAATTTATTAATTAATTATTCTAATAGATAATTATTTATAGTTACAAAAAAAAAAAATGAATATATAGAATTTATAGGAAATATTTGAATGCTTGGTATTATTTTAAAATTTATATTTAATTAGTTAAATTAACTTTTTAATTTTACGGAATATTTCCTCAGATTTTTATGTATTCTGTTATTACTATATTATATTTTTATATGAATATTATATTATTTATATATTATAAATAATTTTGAAAATTTTTATGAGGAAGAATATTCCTTCAGATTTTTAGATATTATTATTATTATTATTATTATTATTATTATTATATATATATATATACAAATTGAAAGAGAAAGAAGCAGGGAGAGAGAGCAAATTGAAAGGGAAAGAAACAGGGGGACAGAGAGAGAGAGAGAGAGAGAGAGAGAGGGGTAACGTTGGACCACTACCTTTCGGTGGTCATAGGGAAACAGGTGTCAGTCAGGTAGATCCAACAGCCGCTGGTGAGTTCATCAGCGGAAGCTCACTAGAGTCAGCTGCCGTACGAAAATGGGACAGGCCACCTAGAGCTTCACCAACCGAAAACTTCAAATGAATATTTCGGCCTATCCAAATGTCCTTTTCCAGCAATTCTTGTTCCTGCGGATTCGTCAAAGTCCCAGCTTTTCAATAGCATCAAGTTTACCGCTATTGGTGATCAGAGCTCAGATCAAAAAGTAAGGAATCCAAATTTTTAATTTTTTTGACAATAGAGAATAAGTGAGCTTCTGGTGATTCTAAAAATATGTTGATTATTTTAAAGTAATTTGTAAGAAATATTGTATTTAGACGTTTGGCATCAGAATATTAGTAAAGTGAATAAATTAGAACTATAGTTAAATTAACTAAATTATTTAAGTTAAATTAAGATAATTAATTTGAAGTATTTAGGCAATTTATTTGAGTAATATTTATGGATTTGAAGCATCAAAATTTAAATAATTGTGAAGTAAATAAATTAAGACAATCATTAAATTAAGTAAATAAATTAATTTAAATTAAGATAAATAATTGAAGTATTATGGATAATTTTTTGAAGTAGTATATTAATTATAGTCGAAGTTAAATTAATTGTTAAATGGATTGATTGTTGAAATATTATTGAGATTGGAAAATTTTTATGATGTAATTATTAATTGAAGATTAAGTTACTAATTATTTTATTAAATTAATTGGGTATCAATATTGGAATATAATTGCAGAGTTATAATTTGAATTGGTTCAAATAAGATAATTTTTACGTTATTGTCATGACCTGAGTTTGGGGCATGACAATTTTAGAATATAAGAATAGTAAAAAACGTCTAACACCCGTATCACAATTTCAAATTTACAATAATTTCAATATAATAATCATCATTCACACTTAAAATTTATAGCAGTCCAGTAATATAATTCATCGCACAGTTAAATATTCATATAGTCTATTTTCTTAAATATCAATTATTATAGACCATGGAACATATCTAAAAAATAACCAAATACATAAAATATTACAGTAATTACATTACAAAATGAACTCTAGTTTCTCGAAAAAAAAAATCTGGGAATAAATTAATATATACAAAGTAAGGTAATAGTAAGAAATAAAATATACAATGCCACAGGAAAACAGGAAGGGTAGTACACATAAATATTCATAAGGTATGGTATAGATAATATTAAAATAAGTAGTGTCATTATTAGAATTAACTGTCAAGTCTGTATGTGAAAGTGACAGACTAAGAGGTAAATAACAATAACAGTGAGTATCAGTAAAATACATAAAGCGGGTCAGACCTTATGATTAGGAAAAATCCCTTCCTAGTTAGGGTTCTGGACAATTAACCCTGTCCAGCAGGTCATATGCACAATGCCTATGGATTTTACTCACTATCCTATCAGTGGGGTAGTTCTGTTAAATACACATATATAAGATATATGATATAATATGCATAATCAAAAGAATAATATCAATGAAAAAGATACAATAACGATATGATAAATAATAGTATTAGTCTGTGAAACAATCGGTATTATCATTATAGCTGAGATCGGTACAATTAACAATAATAGGTATTACAAAGGTAGAAATAAATAAATATAGGTTCATTATCATCAAAGTTATCCAATATTAATTATATTAGTGTCAGAAATTGGCTAGCCAATGTTGCTAGCAACAATGACATTGGCTAGCAACATTGGCTAAGGAAGTAAATGAAAGGAAGTTGGTTTAGGTATTTCATCGAACAATTGGTGTGCAACTTTCAATCAATATTTAAGCATAATTTTGGTGAAAATTTGGCATTGCCCAAACATCAACACAAAGGTTCACAATGGGAACAATTCAACCAACAACTCAAATATCACAATAAACAATAATTTAGGGATCAAATTCAATGGTAAAATCAAGGAAAAAATGAATAAAATTTTCAAGGGAAAAATTCAACATAGGGTTTGGCCAAAGGTGAGGTTTTGCAATCAATTTTCATAATTCAATTTAATATGCTAGACATGTAAAATAGAGCATATTGAACTCACCTAATGGCTTAAAAAGCCAAAATTCCTCATTGAACACCAAATTATCCTATTGTAGGCTATATGAACACTTTTAAACAATCTTGAGTTCTACACTAATATAACCATTTATTTAGCTTCATATGATGATAATAACACTTATTCTAACTAAATTAAAGATAATATAACACTAATTCAAAAATTGGTACTTGACATAATCAGTTTAGGGTTCCAAATTGAGAATTTCGTTCAATTGGTGCAAATTGATGCTATTGATTGATAAAACAATGTTCTTCATCATCTAAATCATCTAACTAAACCATAAAATGGATGAAAACTTCAAGTTACCTTAATTGGTATGTGTATCAAAATTCCTTAGTGAAGAATTCTAAATTTTTCTTTGTTGTCTTGATGAAATTTTGATGGAAAAAAGGTTGGTTTTAGGTTTTTCATTGGTTTTTCTTTGAAATTTGCATGAAAAATTGGTGGGCTTTTGGAATACCCTAGGAAATGTAACCATAATTGAACAATAGCATAACCAATTATTGGTTTGGGAATACCGAAATAACTAAGGATAGCTTTTGAAACACAGTTAGAATGTATTTGTGATACTGTCCCGGAAAATGTCAGTGTTAATTACACTGCTCGGAGAAATAGTAGCCCGGTTGATAGATGAATTTTTGATTCAGAACAAAGGGTAAAGAATCATATATTTATATGTGAAATTATGGTGAAAAGAAACAGTCGAAAAATGTTTAGGAATACTGAAAATAAAAGTAATGAAAAAATCGTAAATAAATTGAACTTTAGGGGTATAGTGGGAAACCAACTGTCTGAGTTTCAGAATGGTTCTGAAACTATTTTTATAATAAAGTACATATAAAAAGAAGCTATATCAGTTCTCACTTTGAAATCTAATTCTCAACAGAATTAACAAAATAAATTACAGAAGGAAATAGAGTCAATGTACAATTATTGGAAAGTTTAAGGACTTAAATATAATTTGTCAATTTTACTTAATACATAAGCATGCCTTAGAAGATTTTTTGGCCATTTTTCTTCTTCTTCTTTATCTTGGCTGAACCACCATAGCCATTTCTCCTCCATTTCTTAAGTTTTTTCTTAAGGAAAACTTAAAGAAAACTTGAATCAAACCTTTGTTCTTCCATTTTCCATCCATTTCTTACCTTGGAACTCAAAGAAATTCAAGAAAAAAGTGAAGGAGAATTTCAGGCGGATCATCACTATAAGGTAAGGAGTTGATTTCTTTGGTTTAATTTTTGATTTAGGTGTATTAGATGATGAATTAGATGGGTTTAGTGTTTAATTGCATCAATTGATGCATTTGGTGAGTTTTCCCTAATTTGAAACACTAGATTGAAGTTGTATGATTTGAATTTTTGAATTAGTATTAGTTAATGTTAATTAGGGTTAGAGTATGTTAATTGATGGCTAATAGATGGATTATTTGTGGTTAATTTGATGTAGAACACAAAGATTTGGAAGATTGCCAATTTTGCCTTCTTTGAAGAAATTAGTGGCAAATCAATTTTCTTAACTCATTTGAAGTATGAGGTGAGTTTAATATGTATCATTTATCATGTATATGGTATTGATTTGTTGATTGGAAACCTTCTCCTTTTCCCTCATTTTTGCCAAACCACCTAGCACTATTCATCACCTTGAATTTTGCTTGTTTTTCCTTTGGTTTCCTAAGCCATTTTGATTCATTGGTTGATGTATATTGTTGGATAATTGATACCTATTGTGTTGCCTTGATTGTGATTTGTTTGTTGATTATATGGGAAATGTCAATGTTGCACCATAACCTTGCCAAATTGTTCATTCAATGTTGCACACCATGTATTTGACAAAATGCCTAGTTCATTTTGCCATAGGCCTACTATTGCTTCATCCATAGGCTTACCATTTGAATGCCATCGTCGCTAGCGCTATTGGCATGCCAATTGAGCTAACTTTTTGACTTTGATTGTCTAAATTTTGATTCATTCCAAGGTTATTTGTTATTCATAATACCATTGTTTATTTCTTATTCTATTGCTTATTCATTGCTTATTCTATTGCTTATTCATTGCCTAATTGTAGTCTCATTTAAGTAAATTCACGAGCTACTGTTATTTGATGAGATCATTATTATTTTTTGATATTGATTGACTTGTTTTATGATCTTATTGATTCCAATGAGATTTGATAGAGCTGCCTCTTCGACGGAGTAGTGGGTATATACCGTCGGCAATGTGCACATTTTATAATGATATCCTAGCTGGGAAGGGTTAACAGTTCTAGCCATAAGACCTGATCAGTCTTATGTGTATTGATACATGATTGTTACATGTGATATGAGTGTCATGACCCTTTATCTATCTTATCTATGTAATAGCTTCATTGACTTGTTTATGATTCCATTGACCTGCTTATTGATTCTACAGTCATTCACTATATTCTGATTCCTTATTCATATATTGTTGAGCAGATTAATATTTATTGATTATTTGCCTATTATTTATTGAAATTCCAGCCATTTCTTATGGTCAATGCATATTAGATTCACTGAGTATTTTATACTCACCCTTTCATTTGTTTCCCTTTTCCAGGTGCAGAGTAGAAGACAGATTCCTGACTGTTGTTTCCCGAGGAATTATGCAGTGTAATTATTTTAACACTGTATTTTGTATGTATAATTTAATTGCTCCATGGATTGTATAAATGACATAGTTAGACTATGATTATTTATGTATGGTATAATTTGAAATTAAGTATGGTAATGACATATGATGATGATGATTATAACCAATTACAAAATGTATTACAGACTTATTACAAAATGTCAGAATGAAACTTAATTAAGGAATTGATTAATTAACTGATAGTATAATAATAGTATGTGATACTGGGTTCTACAGGTGCTGGTCGCTTCTAGCATCTCTTGCTTCCTAGGACTGTCATGTTCCGAAATCGAGACGTGACAGTTTTATGCTTTGATGGTTCGGCCAAATGAAGAAGGAAGAAGAAGATGGTGAAATGGTGAAGAAAATATCCTAAGGCATGGTATTTATATGCCACAATTTAGGGTATTTGTACTTAAATCCCCACACTTTCCTTATTTATACTTTTACCATATAACTTTTTGTAATTAATTTTGTTATTTCTACTGAGAATCAAATATCAGTGTGAGGAGTGAAAATAATTATTTTAAACTATTCTATCATATAAAATTACTCTGAATTCAATTCTAAATTTTAGATTGCGGGTTTCCAAAAATACCCCCAAAGTTACACTTATTTACAGTTTTTCCATTCTATTGATTTTCCATTTTCCATATTACTTTTCATTATTTCTTTGTACCAATAAATAATATTATTTTAGTTCTCTTATTATCCATAGGTCTATATTAAATAACTTTAGATTTAGTGCTGAACTAACTCTTCAGTCGGGGTAATTATTGTTGTATTATCAGACCGGTACTTAAGAGAACTGTCAAGTAACTGAATAAAAATTATAGGGTGTTACACTCTACCCCCTTTAAATAAATTCTTCCTCAAATTTAAAATTAATATATACCTTGTTATTGAAACAAGTGTGGATATTTAGCGTGCATATCTTGCTCTTTTTCCCATGTACAGTCTTCCATTAATTGATTTCTCCATAGCACTTTCACCATTCAAAATCTTCTTGTTGCTCAGTTGTCTGACTTGATGATCAATTATCTTAACAGGTACTTCTTCATATGACAAATTTTCTTGAATCTCTATATCTTATGGTTCCAATACATATGATAGATCTGATACATACTTATGAAGCATTGACACGTGGAACACTAGATGCGCGTGGCTCAAATTAGGTGGCAACGCTAATCTATAAGCAATATTACTAATCTTTTCCAGGATCCCAAATGGTCCAATGTATCTAGGTGATAGTTTATCTTTCTTCCCAAATCTCATCACACCTTTCATAGGAGAGATTTTAAGGAAAATATGATCACCTTCGGTAAAATGTACATCTTTCCTCTTTGGATCTGTATAACTTTTCTGTCTAGTGAATGCAGTTTTCATCCTTTCTTTAATAATAGACACTTTCTCTATTGTTTCATTAATTAACTTGGGGCCTTTTAAATGCTTCTCTCTTGGTTCCACCCAACAAATTGGATATCGACATTTTCTGCCATATAATGCTTCATACGGAGCCATCCCGATAGATGAATGGTAGCTATTGTTATAAGAGAACTCAATCAATGACAAGTATTGATCCCAATTACCTTTGAAATTTAGTATATATAATCACAACATGTCTTCCAATGTCTGTATGTTACATTTTGATTGGCCATCAGTCTATGGATAAAATGTAGTACTAAACTATAGTTGTGTACCTTATGCCTTCTGAAATTTCTGCCAAAACCTTAAGGTGAACTGTGTTCCTTTATCAGAGATGATCATCAATAGGACACCATAAAGTCATACTATCTTATCAACATATAGCTGGGCATACTATGCTGCAGTATAACTAGTTTTTACTTCTAGAAAGTGAGCTGATTTAGTTAGTCGATCAACTATAACCCAGATGGAATCATATCCCCATAAAGTCTTCGGTAAACTAACAACAAAATCCATAGTGACTTGTTCCCATTTCCATTATGGCAATTCAATTTCCCGTAGCAAACCCTATGGCTTCTGGTATTCCAACTTAACCTGCTGATAGGCCAAACAAGTAGATACAAATTTAGCTACATCACGCTTCATATTAGGCCACCAATAATGCTTTTTTAGATCATGATACATCTTTGAAACTCCAGAGTGGACATTGTAGTAAGCATAGTGCACATCTTTTATGATATGTTCTTGTAATTTATCAGTATCAGGTACACACAGTCGTTTCCCATATTTCAATACTCCATCATCCACTATAAATTCAGGAGCTTTACTATTCTGAACATCTTATTTTAACTTCAGTAGATAAGGATCCTTTACCTATGCTGCTATAATATTATCAATCAATATCTGCTTTATCCGAAATTGGGCTATCAGAGCCTGGTTTCGATCTTGGGATCCCAATTCCAATTCAACCCCCATATCAATTAATTCCTTCAACTCCCGTATAAGTGGTCTTCTTATATATGTAATGTAGGCTAGGCTACCCATCGACTTCCGGCTTAAAGCATCTATCATAACATTAGCTTTACCCAGATGATGTAATATGTCACAGTCATAATCCTTTAATACTTCAACCCATCTCTATTGCCACAAGTTCAAGTCTTTTTGCTGCAGAATATACTGTAGGCTTTTATGATTCGTATATGTCTCACATTTAGCTCTATACAAGTAATGCCTCCAAATCTTCAGTGCAAATACTACTGCAACCATTTCCAAATCATGAGTCGGATAATTCATCTTGTGATTCTTCAACTGGCATAAAGCATATGCAATAACTCTCTTATTTTGCATTAACACACATGCCAGTCCGACTCTAGATGCATCACAATATTTTTTGAATTTATCAGTCTCAGTTGGTAAGCCTGACACTAGAGCAGTCATGAGATAGGACTTCAATGTCTAAAAACTCTTTTCACATTCATCTGTCCACTGAAATTTCTCCTGTTTCCTGGTCAGTCTGGTCAATGGAGCAACTATCTTTGAGAAATCCTTTACAAATCGCCGATAATAACTAGCCATGCCAAGAAAGCTGCGTATCTCAATAACATTAGTTGATCATGGCCAATTAACAATGACTTCTACCTTTTGTGGATCTACCTTAATACCCTCATTGCTGATAACATGGCCTAGAAAACATACTTCAGTAAGCCAAAATTGACACTTTGATAATTTAACATATAATCTGTGCTCCTGTAGTAACTATAGTACTACTCTCAGATGTTCTGAATGTTCTTCTTTACTCTTAGAGTAGATAAGAATGTCATCAATAAACACTATAACAAACTTATCCAATTATAGCTTGAAGACCTGATTCATTAAATCTATAAATGTCACAGGAGCATTCGTAATCCAAATGGCAGCATCAGAAATTCATAGTATCTATACCGGGTTCTAAAAGCTGTATTGGGTACATCTTCCTTCTTAATCCGCAACTGATGATACCCAGACCTCAAATCAATCTTGGAGAAGTGACCTGCACCTTGCAGCAGATCAAATAAGTTATCAATCTGCGACAGAGGATATTTATTCTTAACAGTCACCTTATTCAACTCTCTGTAGTTGATACATATCCATAACGAACCATCCTTGTTCTTTACAAATAGTATTGGAGCACCCCAAGGAGAACTGCTCGGTCTAATAAACCCTTTATCCAGTAATTCTTGCAGTTGCACTTTCAACTCTTTTAGTTATGTAGGTGCCATCCAATAAAGAAGAATAGATATCAGATCTGTATCGGGGTACATATCAATTTCAAACTCAATCTCCCTTTATGGGGGTAACCCTGGTAAATCTTCAGAAAAACATCAGGAAACTCTTTAACAATAGGGGTCTAATCAATTCCTGTCGGAGTCTTCTGAGTATTTACCACATGCGCCAGGTAAGCCGGATATCCCTTCCTTAACATCTTTTTAGCCCTGACTGCTGAAATAAGCTTGATACTAGATTCACATTTATCACCATGGTATTCAAACTCAGCCTACCCTTCTAGCTGAAATTTAATCTTCTTTTCAAAACAATCGATCACTGCTCAATGAACTGTCAACCAGTCCATCCCCAATATCACATCCAACTCTAACACAGGCAATTCAACTAAATTAACACACAGAATTCTACCCTTAATCTCTACCATACAGTCCAGGTACACATAAATCACTTCTATGCTCTCTCCCAAAGGAGTAGAATGACCTTGACTTCTGCCTCTACCTTTACTTGTAACCTCTTTGTTACCGGTCTGACTCATATGTACTGTTGGCTGTGAAGCCGCTATAGCAGTCTTGTAACACCTTAGCCTAAACCCTAATAGGGACCTTTAGGGAAATTATTTTCCTTTCTTTATGATGTGTTAATATTATATGTGAATGCATGGAATATATATATATGCATGTTATATGACCTAATTTTTAGGCCTAGAGTTG
>CANXYC010205822.1:0-25897 GCA_948193065.1 Aleurites moluccanus | reverse complement strand
CAGCATTTTCGTAATTAATTGGGTTATATTTGATTGTTGCATGTCATTTAGGTTGTCATTTGGGTTCTACGCGGTACTGGTCGCTTATGCATCACCCGTACCCTAGGACCGCCACGACTTCCGAGATAGGTCGTGACAACTGGAGTTGGGGTGTGACAATTTGATAGTGCTATTCAATTATGAGCACTTATGTTCTTGCAAGCATAACCGTATGAAACTTCCATACCCATATTCCTTTGGCTTGACCTTTGCATTGCATGTTTGTATCTTACTAAGTTGAAGGCTCACTCCTCTTCTGTGGATTTCAGGTGATAGTGTAGCTCGAGAGGGAGCTAACATAGAAGACAAAGCTTATTGACTCATTCTTCTAAGAAGACTCAATGTAATTCTTTTGAATTATATTATTTTGTATTATGGTATTTATAGGTATGAAGAGTATACTCTAGAGCTTCGTAGCAAGATGTTGAGAATGATATTATTTTGATATCTAAATTGATATATTATAGGTTGTCCTTGTTCTTTATTGATGTGGGATGTATATTTTGATCGGTATGATGATGTATAAAAATGCATGAATGATGATTATATGATTTATAGAAATGAGTATACATGATGATAACTATGTGTGATATGGATATATGTCATATATGAGATCCAGGATATGAGTGTTCTACAAGTTTATATTGGCCTTAAGCCTACTCTTGCCCTAGGACCGTTGCACTACTAGAGTCGGGGTGTGACAAAGGTAGTATCAGAGCTATAGGTTTATAATTAAGATCTAAATATAGATAGATGTGCATGAGCCTTAGTATAAGTGTTGATTAAGATAACTACAAAGAATAGAATTCATGTCTCGTCCATGTTGTGTCTTCCTTTGGTATATTTCTATATTAAGTGTGTAGTGAGTATGATCTTGTTTGTTCTTCTTATTAGTATCGATATGCCTCCACGACTTGGTAGAGGACGAAGTCGAGGCCATCCTAGACAAGATTTGCCGTCTGAAGAAGGCTTTGTGGGTGAAAATGGAGGTGATGAGGTTCCTCTTGTGCCACAAGTAGATATGGCTAATATGGCTCAACAATTAGAGCAACTGCAAAGGAACTATACAATGATAGTTGAGTTCATCACTCATCAAAGACAGCAACAGGTACCTCCAGTATAAGCTCTAGAGATTCCTGTTCCTTCAGCAGTTCCAGCACCTATTGTACCTCAAGTAGAAGTGATATCATTTGAGAGATTTATTAAGCTTAAGCCCTCAGAGTATAGAGGTGAGGTGGATCCTATAGATTTCCTAGAAGAAATCGAAAAGAAAGTACAGATTTTGTGGATTCCCAATAGAAGAGCCATAGAGTTTGTTGGCTATTTAATGAAAGTTGAGGCCAAAGATTGGTTCAAGAAAAGCATTTCTGGTATGCTTCGGGGAAATGAAGATCTTTCATGGGAGAGATTCAAGGAATTGGTACTGAATGAGTTTCTTTCAGAGAGCATGAGAGAAGTTAAATCTATAGAGTTTGAAAGATTGGTTCAGACACCTGATACGAGTGTTTTAGAGTAAGCTAGGAGGTTCAGTCAGTTAAGCAAATTTGCTCCAGCTTTGGTGCCTACAGAAGCGGCACAGATTCAAAGGTTTCGTAAAGGATTAGTGGCTCCATTGTTTAAACTCCTAGCTGCTTTTGAGTTTGACTCTTACTCTAAGCTGGTGGATAAGGCTAGGGTAATTGAGAATTGAGAGATGGAAGCTAGATATGAAAGAGTAGAGAAGAAGAAAGTTAAAACAGGTAGTTCTTCTAAACAAGAGAGTGGGGTGAAAAGTATGGGAGTGACTCATCAGTCAGCTCCTTAAAGTGGGTATAAAGGATCTTCAGAGAGACCACAACAGAGTCAGACTACCCTTAGACCCACTTCTCAAATGAGTGATGGTTCAGCTAATTTCGCACCATCTAGGACTCCTAGTCCTTTGTGTCCTACGTGTGGTAAATTTCATAAAGGCACTTATCATTATACGACAGGAGCATGCTTTAGGTATGGGCAGCAATGTCATTTACTCAAGAATTGTCCACAACCATTCTTTAGAGTTAGACCTCAGGCTTCTCAGACCATAGTTTAGATGGATAGGGAGAGGAGTGTTAGTCAATAGCCAAGTGTGGGCCGAGGCATTTTAGGTAGGACTCTAGAGGCTGGTAGAGGGTCAGGTCAATATGTGGTTCAGGCTTTAGGGTCAATTCCCATGGGTAGAGGCAGAGACAAAGTTTTTGCTTTAGCACAACATGAGGCCCAGACATCTAATACGGTTGTTACAGGTATTTTTCTGATCCAAGCTTTGAATACTAGAGTGTTGTTTGATTCAGGAGCTACACATTCCTTTGTATCATAATGTTTTGCTAAAAAATTGCATGTGCCCTGTGAGTTACTTGAAACTGTGTTGATTGTTTCTACTCCTTTGGAGGAAGAGATTAAAGTCTAAAACTCTTATCCCTCATGTGTGGTTAGCATAAGTGGCAAGAACTTGAATATAGATTTGATTGAATTGCCTGTATTGGAATTTGACGTGATTTTGGGCATGGACTGGTTGTCCAAGCACTATGCTACCATAGATTGTAATGGGAAGAAGATAGCTTTCAAGCCACCTTCAGGTGAGGAGTTTGAATTTCAAGGGGACAGAAGCGAAGTACCATACAATGTGTTATCTACTTTTGGGACAAGAAGGTTATTGAGAAAGGGTTGCCATGGGTATTTGGCTTATGTCCAGGATACTCGAAAGGAAATAAAAGGCATGGAGCATATTCCAATAGTTAGTGAGTTTCCGGATGTATTTCCTAAAGAATTACCAAGGTTGGTACCGGATAGAGAGATAGAGTTTGGTATCGAGTTGCTACTTGGTACGAGTCTGATTTTTATTCCTCCCAACCATATAGCACCAGTTGAGTTGAAAGATTTGAAAGTTCAGTTGCAAAATATACTTGATAAGGGATTCATCAGACTTAGTAGTTCGCCATGGGGAGCATCAGTGCACTTTATGACGAAGAAAGATGGTTCTATGAGATTGTGTATCGACTATAGGCAACTTAACAAGGTTACTATCAAGAAGAAGAACCCTTTGCCAAGGATAGATAATTTGTTTGATTATTTACAAGGTGCTAATCATTTCTCCAAGATAGACTTGAAGTTGGGTTATCATCAGTTGAGAATTCATAATGAGGATGTATCGAAGACTCCTTTTTGGACTAGATATGGAAACTATGAGTTCTTAGTGTTGCCATTTGGATTGACTAATGCACTAGTTGCATTCATAGACTTGATGAATAAGGTGTTCAAGCCATTTCTAGACAAGTTTCTCATTATATTCATCGATGACATTCTTGTATATTCTAGGAGCAAGGAAGAGCATGAAGAACATCTTCGGATTGTATTGCAAACCTTGAGGAAGCATCAATTGTTTGCAAAGTTCTTCAAGTGCGAGTTTTGGCTCGATAGTGTTTGTTTCCTTGGGCATGTGGTGAGTAAGGAAGGACTTAAAGTTAATCCGAAGAAAGTGGATGTGATCCTTAATTGGCCTAGACCCACAAATGTTTCCAAAGTTAGAAGTTTCTTGGGTTTGGCAAGGTATTATAGAAGGTTTGTATAAGATTTTCTAAGATCGCAGTACCTTTGACCAAGCTTACTCAAAAACAAGTGAAATTTCAATGGATGGATGCCTGCGAAGGAAATTTCCACAAGTTGAAGACTTGTCTTACCACGACACCTATTTTGGCTTTGCCATCAGGAGAAAGAGGATATGCAGTGTACTGTGATGCATCAAGAGTGAGACTTGGATGTATACTTATGCAGCATAGTAGAGTGATAGCCTTCACTTCTTGACAGTTAAGGAAGCATGAGGTGAATTATCCTATGCATGATCTTGAGATGGTTGCAGTTGTATTCACGTTGAAGATATAGAGACACTACCTGTATGGAGAGAAGTGTGAGATCTTCACAGATCATAAGAGTTTGAAGTATATCTTCTAGTAGAAGGATCTTAATATTCTGCAGAGGAGATGGATGGAATTATTAAAAGATTATGATTGTGAAATTTTATACCATCCAGGAAGGGCTAATGTGGTGGCCGATGCTTTGAGTAGAAAATCTTTGGGAAGTTTAGCCCATATCCAAGTTAGTAGGAGATCTCTAATGATAGAGGTGCAAAGTTTGCGTGATATAGGGATTAGATTGGATCTGTCAAATGTGGGTGCGCTTTTGGCTTATTTTCAAGTTAAACCAGTACTTTGATCATATAAGAGAAGTACAAGATAAGGATCCTCAGTTGGTAAAGCTAAAGAACGATGTGGAAACAAAAACAGCTCCAAGCTTTGGCATAGTTGATGGTGTACTGAGATTGGGAAATAGATTATGTATTCTAACTGTGGATGGATTGAGAGATGTGATTCTCAAGGAAGCTCATCATTCCAGCTAAAGTGTGCATCTAGGTGCAACAAAGATGTATCACGACATCAAGAGTTCTTATTGGTAGAGTGGAATGAAAAGAGATGTCACAAAATATGTAGCTAAATGTCTAACTTGTCAGTAAGTTAAGTTCGAGCATCATAAGCCTTCAAGACTACTTCAACAGTTGCCATTGCCAGAATGGAAATGAGAGAGAGTGACTATGGATTTTGTGGTTGGATTGCCAAGGACTTCAAGAGACCATGATTCGATATGGGTTATTATTGATAGACTAGCCAAGTCAGCTCACTTCTTACCAGTTAAGACGACTTACACGACTTCTCAGTATGCACAGATATATATTGATGAGATTGTTTGGCTTCATGGAGTTCCAGTTTCAATCATCTTAGATAGAGGTACTCAGTTCACCTCAAGATTTTGGCAGAAATTGTAAGAGTGCTTGGGTACACAGCTTGATTTCAGCACAACTTTTCATCCGCAAACAGATGGACAATCAGAGAGGACCATCCAAACTCTAGAAGACATGATGAGGATGTGCATTCTAGACTTTGGAGGAAATTGGGATACTCACTTGCCATTAATAGAATTTGCCTATAACAATAGCTACCATTCAAAGCTCTAGATGTTTCCTTATGAGGCTTTATGTATGTATAAGTTGATTGTGTTTGGATAAGTTATAATGGAGAAAAATGAGAGATTCTCATCGGCAAGCCTTTCACGGTCGTGAAGTGTTTTCACGGACGTGAAGTATTCTTTATGGGCGTGAAACATAATTCACGGTCGTGAGAAAAGCTTCTGTGTAAATTGACCAACTCTTCAGACTTATCTTCACGGGCGTGAAATGTTCCTTCACGGCCGTGAATGAGTGCTTGGAACCCAATGTGAACAGTGATCTTTACGGTAGTGAACCCTATTCACAAGCGTGAAGATACATGCTTATAAATATTCAACCCTTTTTTTTTTCATTTTCAGACTTCATTTATTTTGTTCCTTTCTCTTTCTTTCTCCATAAATACATTTCACCCTCCCATAAATTCATTAAATACTCTTCTCAAACACTTATTTCATCTCCATTAACACAAGAATTAAGAATCAAATATTTAAGAACGTCAAGATTTCAGATTACTCAAGGATTCTCCATTTCTAGGAATTCAAGGTATTTGTTCCAAACTCAATCTTAAATCAAGATAAGTTAATACATGGTTAGAATAGATGAATATAAGTTAAGTATAGATGTTTAAGAGTATCATTAGTATTTATTATGGATTATAAGCAAGATATATATGGATTTAGAGTTTTGAGTGAATAGTAGCTATTCATCCCAATCTTCCATATTTTTTTAATAAGTAATTAAATTGATATTAGAAAACATATTAGGATTCAAAAGGATAATTAGAATCATAAGAATTTACTATGTATGAACATTATTGGGCATAAACCCTAGTTGCGAGTATTTGGGGATTTGACATAAGAGAGGATAACTCAAGGAAATAAAGAAGATTATTGAATGTACAAGTAATTGAGGGAAATACAAGGATAATTTGCTTTGAGGTAAGTATAAACATTGTATATGCATGTTGTTTTCTTAAAATTGATTGTTCAATCCTTCCTAATATACATGTATATGATTCTCATGTTATGAAATATTGTATTGTTAATATATTAAATGAATTTCTGATGATATTCTCAAATGAATGATAATTTGTTCCATATAATCACTTTACATGTTGTAAATGACTTGGTCATTCTTTCTTGGACCAAACTCATATGAAACCTATTTGCTAACTTGAATGAAGTCACATTTATTTATTGATGGTCTTGGGACCAATATGATTCTTTATGAAATCCAAGCTATATGATCTAGCATATGCATATGTATATAACGCTCTTCCCAATGGGAGTAAATTCATTAGTACATTGTGCACTTTTGGAGCCCAACTGATAGGTTTTTTTTTTTATCAATGTTCTACCTAAAGGGAACCATGAGCTCTAAGCATATGTCTGGCCAAGCATATGTATTACGATAAGGTAGCAAGGTTATTGATGCGTTCAGGTACGATAAGGTAGCAAAACTACTGATGCGTTCTGATGATTATAATTCTATTATATGATTTGATAGTGTTATTCAATTATGAGCACTTATGTTCTTGTAAGCATAACCATATGAAACTTCCATACCCATGTTCTTTTGGCTTGACCTTTGCATTGCATGTTTATATCTTACTGAGTTAAAGGCTCACACCACTTCTATGGATTTCAGGTGATAGTGTAGCTTGAGAGGGAGCTAATATAGAAGACATAGCTTATTGACTCATTCCTTCAAGAACACTCTATGTAATTCTTTTGAAGTATATTATTTTGTATTATGGTATTTATATGTATGAGGAGTATACTCTAAAGTTTCGTAGTTAGATGTTGAGGACAATATTATTTTGATGTATGAATTGATACATTATGGGTTGCCCTTATTTCTTATTGATGTGGGATATATCTTTTGACCAGTAAAGAACAAGAGAAAATCATATGATAATGTATGAAAATGCATGGATGATGATTATATGATTAATAGAAATGAGTATACATGATGATAACTATGTGTGATGTGGATATATGTCATGTATGAGATATAGGATATGAGTGTTCTACGGGTTTATGGTGGCTTTAAGCATATCTTTGCCCTAGGACCGTCGCACCACTAAAGTCGGGATGTGATATTAATTATTATATAAAAACATATATATAAGAGAAAAAAAAATAAAAAAATGCATATATATATAAATCTGTGAATCGATCCAGCAACCATATAACTATCTAAATAAATTTCAAACCATTGCACCAACTTAGTATTTTGTTAATATATTTATTTTTGTTATTATTATTTATTAATTTTATAATATATTTACTTATTTAAGAATTTTTAAAAAAATTATGCAATTTATTATTTTCATTAAAAAATTTAATTTTTCAAAAATAAAATAAAATTTTATGATATTTATTATCAAAATTACTTATAATTTATTAACAAGTTCTGATCCACTTTATTTTTCATGTTTTTAAATATATATTAAAGAATATGTAATGATAACAATGATGATAGAAATCAAAATTTATAATATTAAAAATATACCGCTAAACCACTTAATTAATTTTATTAAATTTATATGATAAAAATATAAATATATTTTAGAATATTTACTACTAAATTTTTTTGATATTATAAAATATATTTATTGTGAAACCCTAAATTTTTCAAAGAATGATTTTTTGAATATTTTATGTGCATATGTAGGCCAATTTCAAGTTATAAAATATAAGTGGTAATTAAAGGTATAAATATGAAATATAGATCAATTTAGATTATTTTGAGTATAATTTATATTTATAGTGAATCAAGGGTATTTTAGTATTTTCATATGAATTATTATTAATTGGACTTTTTAAAAATGTATATGATACATAATTAAATATTGTGGTTATAAAATAATTTAAATAAAATTAATGATTAATTTTAGAAAATAAGATATTTATCGGTTAAATTGATTAAATTAGTTAAATGGTGGATTAATGAGCAATTTAGAGTTAGGGTTTCTAGTTTCCTTTTTATGATATTTAAAGAGCTATTTTTTTTTAGAGTAGTAGCCGTATTTTGAGAAAATTAAAAGAAAAAAGAAAAAAGAAAAATATTAGAGACAACAATTCTGTAAAAGGAACTGCAACACCATTCTTAAGATTTCCTTTTGATCTTCTTTCTATTTCATGGAGTTTTCTTGGAGGTAATAGTTAATAGACTACTTTTCAAAATATTATTGATATATATTCATATTTGATGATTTTTGAATAGTTGTCCTATGAGATGTAAAGAAAAGAACAATCATAAATGATTAAATGTTTTTGTTAGATTTTGATGAATTATTTGTAAAGTATGATAAAGAATAATTAAATAAAAATATTTTGACTTTGATCATTACTGAAATTGATTTTTATTTAAAGTTTTAATTAATTTAATTAAAAACACAAAAGATTTAGGGTTTATTAATTGATAATGATGAGTTAGAGTTCATATTAGTAATATACTGAAACTTGTGAATTATATAACTTCTTATTGGAGATATATTTGATGGTGAAATTTTGATATGTTTGTTATATAGACGTTTAGTTTATGAGAATTCAATTTTAAATGATCCAATGATTGGATCACCTTTTATAGTAGAATTTGTATAGACTATCTAGTAAAAAAATATGTTCAAAAAAATCCCAAAACATGAATTTTTCAAAGAGCCAAATAAAATCGTTTTGATTTGAATTTTTAGAGTTAATTACTTGATATGCTTAGTATATTCTAATTTTTTTTATAATTTTTAGAGTTGTGGAAGATTAATTTATAAGTTAAATTTATATATTGTCAGTATCAAGGCAACTTGCTATATAGTCAAACTTTAATTGATATTTTGAAATTCAAATGAATTTTGAATTTAGAGATTTTTTTAGAGTTATATTTATCTATATATTAGATAATTGGTGTTAAAATTTAAGTTAATTTGGAGAAGGTTATGATATTATATAATAGAAAATATACATGCTGTCATAATGAGTTTATTGAAAAGAATTTGCATTTTAAGTTGCATTTATGCATGTATTTCATATAAGTTATTAGTATTGCATTTCTATATATTAATTGTATATTTTCTTGGTATTTTATATTATAAAATGTTGATTTATTATATATATATATATATTCAGGTGTTGACTTGGGTATTTAGAAAATTAATTAATCTTATTGCAAGTTATATGATTTCAGGTGAGGGGATGTATAAAGTTTAATTAAAATAATTTAATATTTATATGTGTGACTTTTATATGAATAAATTAGTTGAATTTTCTTGTAATTAGAAGTTGGAGAAGACAAGTTATATAATATTAATAATTATATTACTTTTAAATTTGTTTGCAATGTATGTATAATATATATATGTAATAGTTGTCAGTATATTTTTCATATTAGAATTTATTTGTATATAAGCTTATGAGTCGTTACTATTATTATTACTTTTATTATTTATTTATATGATATTTTTATTTGGGATGAGATAAAAATTTGAACTTCCCGTGGTATTTGAATTTCTCTTGGGTTTCGGTTTTATATGTTATATGTATTTGGCCTGTAGGGAATGATTTAGTGTATACTCCACAGTGCTTATATGTTACTCGAGTCTTAAACCTTATATGTTATACGGGTCTTGAACCTTATATACATATGTGCCACATATATGTAAAAGTGTTCGGTTATAACTCTCCCTATTACCTGTTATAAATAATTATTTGTGAACTTATAAACATATAAGAAAAAAAATTATTTATATAAGCGATATATGAAATCTACATGCTCTTATATTATATAATTTTAAAAAAATATATATAATGATTTATTTAAACTACTAGTGGTATTTGAATTATTGTTAATAGTTATATATATGCTAAGTATATATATGTCTAAAATGTTAGATTTTTTCCATATCCTTATATATTTCTTATTAAGCACTTGGTTTGCTTACTCTTTTAAAATTTTAATTTCTTTGCAAGTCTATGATATTTTTTTGACAATATTTTCTTTATTTCTTCCAAAGCCAAATCATGGTCTTAAGAGTAGTTATGAAAAAAATTTTTTGGAAGTATTTTAGTTGATTTTCAAATATTAGTTGTAATGAATTTTATTTAATTTGTTATTATTGATTAATAGTATTTAAATGATAATTTGATTGATATAAATAATTCACTAAATATTTAAATGTAATTTCATAAATTACAAATATATTATTTATTAAGCTTGTGAGGTTAGATTTCAGTCTAACTTTACGTTAGTCATGATCCCAGATTTGGGTCATAACATTTATATTTTAGAATATTTTTATTAAATTTTATATTTAATTTCAATTTAATTATTTTATATTATTTAAATATAAATCTTATTAAATTCAATATATATTTATAAATATATTAAAATAACACAATGCTAAATGTGAGCATAAAATCCAAAATTTTTTAGTATTTAAATTTAAAATAACCACCAGATCAGTTGAGAAATTATGTTAAATTTACATATTAAAATAGATTTATATTTTAAGTTATTTTCATTAAATTTTTATATATAATTTCAAATTAATTATTTTTATATTTAAATTTAAATATTTATTAAGTTTAGAATAAGTTATATATATTTTTTAGTTTTTTATAATTTTACTATTTTATTGTCTGTTAAATTACTGCTAAAATTTTATATTAATTTTCATATATATAATTTAAATTGAATTTCATAATTGATTTATAAAAAAATTAAAAAATATTATTGATTATATTATTTTCATATTTAGTCTATAAACTTTAAAATTATATTACAAGTGCTAAATAATAATTAATTAGTTATTAATAATTATATATTCATTAATAAATAATAAATAATTAATTAGTGATAACTAATAAGTAATAGTTATTAATTATTAATATAAATGTTAAATAATAAATAATTATAAGTATTATGCAATAAGTAATAATAAATTAATTAGTGATAAATAATAATTAGTAATTATTAATTATTAAATAATAACCATTAATTTCTTAAATAATAACGTTTAATTTTCATTACTTAATATAGAAAATAAATTTAATTATAAAAATTACTAATTAAATAATAAATGAAAATCACATGATTATCATTTATGAATAATTATTACATAAATATATATATAAATATTTAATGATGTAAAATAATATTATATAATATATAAGAAAAAAATATAAATGGGCAATTATATAATTACCTTGTATAAATTTTTAATCATTGCACTAACTAAGTAGTTTGTTATTATATTTGTTTAAATTATTAGTATTATATTGACAATTTTATATATGTTAAATTCACAAAGTTAATATAGTTTAAAAAATAAGTATAAAATCGTAAAATCCGGTATTTGCTAAGTATTGACCCTTCTTTTTCATTATTAGTCTCTTTTTTTTAGCTTTTTTTTTTCTGTTTTTATTTATTTATTGGATTTGCTTGACATATTTTAAAATATTTTAATAAAATATATAATAAATAAAACATAAATTTTTAAAATATTATTAATAATTTATTATCTTGCTAATTTTACTTATTTCTATAAATTAATAATAAACATATCATAATAATATTAGAAAAATTACATATATTTAATAATTATAGTTATATCTGATTTTTTTTTTATTTTTTTTAATCTTTTTGAAATTATATGTGGAATTTTTAAAATGAAAATAAATATTTTTTTAAAAATAAATTTTAGGTGACTCAATCCGACTCAAAATCCTCAAATCAATTTAAATTTTATCTAAAATATTTTTTTTAGTCAATCCGATATATAAACTGACCCACCTGCAATTCAAGATAATCTATCTATAACTCATTCAAAAAAGACAATATTTAAATTAATCCGAATCCAAAATAATTCAACCTGAATCTGTCCAACTCGACCCGTTTCTCACCTCTAAATTCTACTATAACAATAGCTATCGCCACATTTTTTTTATTGATAATTTGAAAATGATGGGTTACAACTTCTACTAATAAAATATTAATTTTATACAATACTTAATTTTATATATAAATTTAGCTTCAATTTAAATTTAAAACCGAAATCTCTTGATTATAAAATTTTATTTGAATGAATATCTTTGAATAAACCATGTTTTAAGTTAATTTTATACTCAAATCATAATGGAAGGAAATCATTATCCATAAGAAACTTTTTTTTTTTTTTTTTTGTCTGAGATAGTTTAATTTTTAAACGTCCAAAAACATTATAAAGAAGAATTGGATTACTGGACGAGCATGCTTTGAAGCCAAATCCAAGAATCTAGATGGTTAAAAATAGAACCATTAGTAAGGACTTTTTTTACCACCAAATGAATAACCCAATTAATATCCTTTGGAACAAAGATAAAATTACACAGTGAAAACCCAACATAAAGACTAATTATATCATTATAAACCATGCCTGCATCACAATCATCTTCATCACCATGTTGAACTGCAGTTATAATATTTCTTGCATTTTCTTCAAAGACAACTTTGCTTCTTGCACTTTAGCATTGGTTATAAATCTAGTCTGCTGCATTTTAAAATGTACAATTTCACCATTGCTGTCTCGCTAAACCACCTCCAACCCGCTTGTCTGACAAGCCACATTTATTGCTGCATTAGGATTTACTTTAATCATATCTTAAAATTTGCTTCAAAAGAGAATGTTTGATTGTGTGATCATTTGAAATCATTATAAATTTATATTTGGATTTCAAGTTTAGGTAAATTCATAATATATCCTAAAATTATTTAATTAATTAACTTTAAAATATTATTTAAATTCAAATCCCACATCTTATTTTTCTAAAGCGAATCAAATTTTTGCCTATATAATTTTTTCATTGGATTAATAATCATAAAGAAAAAATAATTATGTTTTAATAAAAAAAATGTTTATATCAATTTTAAACCCAATTCATTATGGATCAGCTGTACCAAGTTATAATATGAGAAAATCATGGAGAACACAACTTTGGCCCTAAAAAAAAATATACAAGAAGACTAGGTCATATGAGGTTGATATTCATTAAAATAATTAATAAATCAAATTTTGTGACTTCCACTTAAAATGTAATTAATTAATTACATATAAGTTTACTCACCTAAACAATAACCCTAATTGATAATAATAATAATCATAATAATAATAATAAGAAGAAGAAATATAAAAAGCAAAGCATAATCATGTCCTACAAATGTCAAAGTGCCCTAAAGTTCATAGAAGAATCTATAATAGTCCCAAGATCTCCATAGCTTTTGATTCTAAAAGCAAAACATAGCATGTGTTTTAATGTCAGTATGTGAATAAATATACCAACACATTGTTTCAAAGTTTTATTTCAAAATTTTGGACAGAGAGAGCTAACCCATATTTGTTTGTCTAGAAAAAGGCAGCCACCTTCATGATCTTAGTCTTACCTAATTATATTTTCTACTCATATATTCACATTCCCTAATAAATTTTTCCACAAACTTGTGTAACACATTGTCCTATATATTCCAATCAAACCTAATACAATATTAACTTGTCTGATTCTTTTGCTTATCCCACATGACCCACACCATATATAATCAACTCAATTTAATTTACAATTGCATTTATATTATTTTTAAGAAGTGTTTGCTTTTTCCCCCTTCCTTTCAGAAAAAAAAAAATTATTTTAGATTTATTTAAAAAAAAATTTGAATTTTATGTTTTTATCTAATCTATCAACTCGACTTTTAAAGTAAATATAAATATTTATTGAAATTTGACCCGATTCAATTTTAAAAAATATTGACTTGATTTAATCCAATAAATTTAAATTAAAATTCGAATAGCTGAATCGATTCAAAATATCAGATAGAATCAACAACCATGTTTTGAACTATAAACTTATGCGTCAAATTTTAATTTAATCTATTAAACAGCTTATTGGTGAAATTTTATTAGACACCTAATAATCCAATTTGGAAGCTCGCTAACACGCAGACTGATATATATGTCTAATTTTGACTAACGAACAATGACAAATAACCTTTAACTTTGTTGATTTAGTTTCTCCCTTGTGATGAGTTTTGAAATTACTAAGTTGCCCTTGTCCAAAGTCACTGAATCAATGACTAAAAAATAAAAAAATCTTGTCTATAATCTTCGGCCACTTTTTATATTATCTGATTTTTATTTATAAAAAATAAATAAAACTTTTTATATACATTTATTTTTATTTTATTGGTAATTAATTCTATTATGAATATAAATAGAATGCGCATATAATTTAAAGGACATGTTTTAGAGGTAGTGGGCAAGTGCCCCATTGTCCCATGTAAATTCGTGCCTAGTTACGGCGGAAATTCTTTTTACACAACGATCCATTCAGTGGATCATTATCTAAAGGCAAAACCAATAAATCCTCCGCGTCAATAATTGATAGAAAATCTGTCACCTCTAGCGCCTTGCCCATCTTCATTAGAAGTTTCAACCTGCACGCTAAATCATCAAGATTGATCCTATCGTATAACCCATTGACGTAGCTATTGTGCGTACGTGGGCTAAAATTAACAATCAATTACCGTACGAGATTAGCACGGAGATTGACATCGAATTACATATGGACAAAGCTCTATAATACGTGGAGTTTGATCATTCACAACAGTCCTCCACTAGGCACTTTTATTTTTTTTAAAGTTATCAAAGAATCAATTGCTTAGTTTTCAATACTTCTTTTATTCTGGACAAATGAAATTTTGGATTCGTAAATGGGTCAGAGCGGAAAAACAACCTTTAATTATTTCAAGAATGGACCCAATACATTTCATATATGAGTTATAAAATTTCTTACTTAGGATTTATTTTTTTATTTGACAAAAGGTGATTTACTCACTATATTTTTGAATTTTAAAATTCGAATATTCAAAAATAAAATATAACAATCCTAAGTTATGAAATTCGTATTTCAACCAACATTCGTAAAATTTATACTATAAATTTCATTTATCACCTACTATATCATGATCAACTCCTATATTATTAATTCCATTACCATTTACTAACATCATATATTTATCTTATATGATTCATAATATTAAGGTTAGTAATTTTATAATATTTAATTATCTATTCCACACATATACTAACATTTAGCCCAACTAAACCATGAAGCTTCTAATTATAATACCATTTATCTGTATTGTTTGTATTTTATACTCTGATTGATTATTTTTAAATGGATTTATTTGAGTGGTGATAAATTCTGATTTTTGATTTTGTTTTGTTTTATTTTCTGCTAATTCAGTCTGATAAAATATGCTTTGTTTAGTTTATATAGCTCTTAGAGAGAGTTTTATATGTTAAGTTGTGTTTGGTTGAGTTTTGGTTAAGTTAGGTTGGAGAGAAATTGAGAATTATCTCATAACCTTCTTTTCATGGGTGTAAAACATACTTTTATAGGCGTGAACCATATCTTCACGGGTGTGAACCATATATTCACCGATATATAAAAAGTTTATGTCTGAATTTCAAATGTTCATTAGATTGCTTTCACGGGTGTGAAAGGTCGACATTCATAGGCGTGAATCCTTTTTTCACGGGCGTGAATTGTCAAATTTTATATATATCAGCTCATTTGTCATTTGTCCTAAAATTTAACTCTTTTCTCTTTCTTCTTTATTTCTCAACCACCAAACCTTAAATATGTTTCACCTATATTTATAAGGCATTAATACTAACATTAATACTTTATTTTGGAAGGCAAACACTTTGAGAAAGCTATTAAATCATTTCAAATCAAGATATCTCCACAATCCCTATTTGAGGAGAAAGAGGTTTTTTCACTAGAACTTGGTTTTTATTATAATTTGAGGTTATAGGTTGTTAGAATAGTTATGTATGAGTTATGTGGAGTATATTAAATGTATTTATGGCTATAGATTTTGGTTGTTAAAATAATTAGGGCAAATTCTGAATAGAAACATGAATAGTATTAATTCTTTTATTCCTCCATAGTTTTTTTTAAGAAATTGTTAAATTAAGTTTAAGAACTATCTAAATAAGTTTTAGAGAATCTTTAATTGCAAGAATTTGTTATGAGTAATGTTGGGTAAGAAAAACCTTAAATTTGTAAATTATTGCAATGTGCTAAACTTGGAGCATTAAGTGCAATTAAATTAATTTGGAACTTAATTGAAGGACTTTGAGCTTTAGTTTTGATTGTGGCTTTGTAGATGTGAGTTATGCATATGTGTTTTCTATATATTTATATATACATATATGTGATTCTTTCGTTAATACTCATACTGAACATATCTATGATGTTAAGTTGATATTTCTTTAAACCAACGATATTTGTTATAAATATATTTTGTTTCCATTGTTATGCTTTAGAGTTGGTATTGTTACCCATTCATTTGGAACCAACTCGTTATTATAGTATAAATCAATTATACTGGAATATTCTTTGATTTTAAGAACCTCTGTTATTAATATTTGTATTATGAACCTAGTAGATATATAGTCAGAATGTCTTCCCTATGTGAGAAAATCATAGGACTATGTACACCAGTGACTCGACTGATATAATCAAAGAATCAGGGTCATTCCTAGAGGGGACAAAGTTTCTCTAGGCGTATGTTAGCGCAAACATATGTATTTTGTAGGAAGATCGTAGTACTCCGATTCTGTTATAGATGTCGTTAAACTCTTGTTATGTTTTTGTTATTCTGACATTTACATTGCTTACTCTCTATATGTGTGTGTGTGTGTGTGATTTTTTATTGGCACTTCTGACTTCTGATTTCTAATCTCTATATTCTAATATTTGATTTCTTATTCAGCTTCTGATATGTATATGACTTCTAATTATTTGTATATATTCTAATCTCTGTATTACAAAATTCATTTGTGATATATATATGTATAAGACAATATTTGAACCTTTGATCTGATTCTGAATCTCAGGTATGGCATGTGCATAATTCATTGAGTTGAAGGCTTACCCTCCTTTTGTTGTGATTTTTAGGTGTTAGAGTCATCGGTCCAGAGACTAAGGATAGAACTTCTTGACTTCTTTCTCCAAAAAGCTATTTGAAAGTATAGATTCTATTCATTTTTTGATATATTTTTGTTAATGTTTAAGATGTAATTCTCTTAGAGCTCTATAATACTTGAATGGTTGTAATATTCTATTGGGTTATCACTTGTTCATCTTAGATAGAAGACATTATTTTCCTTTGGTCCATGGTAAACAAATTGATTATATTTTGGGTGATTATATTATAGGTTGATGATGATGTGTATAACTCAGAATTGTGGATGGATATAGATAATTGTTTGTTATTGCCATAGGTTAGGTTGGTGTATTCTATGGGTTTTTAGTGGCCTTAAGCCTACCCATGTCCTAGGATTAACTCATCTCTGATTTTGGAATGTGACAAATGTGGTATCGGAGCTTAGGTTTGAAGTTCTAGTTGATATGTGGCAATGAGTGTCTAATTAGAAAAATTATGGAGCACAGGAATTCTGTCTTATCAATGTTCTGTTATCGTTTGTTTTGAATCTACGTTTTTGTCTGATCTAAATCTAAATTGTTGGTTCTGTTATCAGTTTTGATATTCCTCCTAGATGTAGTTGTGGTAGAGGTAGAAGACGTGGTCGTCCTAGGAGAGATGTTTCTTATGAGGCTGGTTCTATTGGCCGAATGTGGAATAATGAGGTTCCTTCATCACCTCCATTCGATATGGCTCAAAGATTTGAGTTGTTGAAGCGTAATTATGAGATGATAGCTTAGTTTATTGCCCAACAGAGGCAACGGGCTCCTCTGATACAAGTGGCCCCAGTTTTTCCACCACTTGAAAATCCGGTTGTTCCTCCTCAGCCATCTTTGGTTTCGCAGGTTGAGGAAGTATCTTTTGAGAAATTTATGAAGCTCAAGCTAATACAGATTTTGAGAGTTCCAGATAGGACGACTGTGGAGTTTGCGGGTCACATTATGAAGGGTGATGCCAGTGACTGGTTTAAGAGAAATATTTATGGTTTTCTTCTTGGTGATAGTGGGATCACTTATGCTCGTTTCAAGGAGATTGTAATGAAGGGGTTTCTTTCATAATCAATTAGAGCAACTAGAGCCTTAGACCTTGAGAGGCTTGTATATACTCCTGATATGTCTGTATCTAAGTATGCTAAAAGGTTTAGAAATTTGAGTAAGTTTGCTCCAGCTTTAGTGTCTAATGAGGAGGCATAGATTCATCGATTTAGGAAAGGATTATTGATCCCAATATTCAAGATTTGTATGGTACAAGAGTTTGATTCCTATTCCACACTGGTGGATAAGACAAGGGTTATGGAGAACCAAGAGATGGAAGCAAGGTCTACTAGGAAGCAAAAGAAGAAGGCAAAGATGGGAGGTTCATCTAAGTCAGGTAAAGATGAGAGTGGAGTGAAGAGTACGAGTGTTTCTGTTCAGACTACACCAGTTAGTTATGGAGGTCAGTTAGGCTGATCTCAGCAGAGACAAAGTACTTCTAAGTATACTACACAGATGAATGGTTCTGCTAGTTTGGCGCCTTCTAAAGGTCCAACTCCTCTATGTCCCACTTGTGGGAAGTATCATTTCGGTAGATGTTATAGGGAGACTGGTGTATATTTCAGATGTGGTCAGCCGGGCCACTTTATTAAAGATTGCCCCCAAGCATCAAACTTAGACCTCAAGCTTCCCAGTCCATAGTTCAGATAGATAAGAGAGGAGGTGGTACTCAGCTTGGTAGAGGAGGTTTGGTTAGAGGCCAGGATACTAGAAAGGGTTCTGGGTAGATAGTAGGACAGACTTACGGGCAAACACCGATTCACAGAGGTAGGAGAGAGTTTTTGCATTGACTCAGTAGGAGGCTTAGGCCTGAAACACAGTTGTGACAGGTATTCTTCTTATTCAAGCTTTGAATGCACGAGTACTATTTGATTCTAGTACCACGCATTCCTTTGTTTTTTCATATTTTGCAAAGAAATTGTTTGTGGCATGTAAACTTTTGGATTCTGCATTGGTTGTGTCGACTCATTTAAAGGAGGAGATAGAGGTGAATAAGGTTTATCTTTTTTGTTCAGTGAGCCTTAATGGCAAAAGTTTGGAGGTAAATTTGGTTCAACTGCCAGTGTTGGAGTTCAATGTGATCTTGGACATAGATTGGTTGTCCAAGTATTTTGCTATTATTGATTGTAATAGGAAGAAGATTGTGTTCAAGCCACCTTCGGGTGAAGAGTTTGATTTCTAAGGGGAAAGGAGTGAAGTTCCTTATAATTTGATATCTGCCATATGGGAAAGGAGATTGTTAAAAAAAAAGATGTCGAGGATATTTAGCTTATGTCCAAGACACGAAAAAGGAAGTGAAGAGCATTGATCAGATTTCTATTGTGCATGAGTTTGTGGATGTATTTCCAGAAGAATTGCCTAGTTTACCACCAGATAGAGAGATTAAGTTTAGCATTGAAGTACTCCCAGGTACTAATCTGATATTAATACCTTCGTATCATATGTCCCCTATTGAACTAAAGGTATTGAAGTTACAACTCCAAGATTTATTAGATAAAGGATTTATAAGGACTAGTAGTTCACCTTAAGGTGCTCGGATGTTGTTTGTTAAGAAGAAGGATAAATCTATGAGATTATATGTCGATTAATGGTAACTCAATAAAGTTACTATTCAAAATAAGTATCCGTTTCCTCAGATTGATGACTTGTTTGACCAGTTGCAGGGAGCGAGTCATTTCTTTAAGATTGATATGAGATCAGGTTATCATTAGTTGATGATTAAGAGGGAGGATGTGCTTAAGATTGCTTTTAGAATCAAGTATGGTCACTACGAATTTCTAATACTACCATTTAGGTTGACGAATACACCAGCTGCTTTTGTGGATTTAATGAATGGGGTCTTCAAACCATTCTTAGATAGGTTTTTGATTGTGTTCATTGATGACATATTGGTGTATTCCAAGAGTAAGGAAGATCATGAAGAGCATCTGCATATAGTTTTATACACGTTAAGAGAACATCAGCTTTACTCTAAGTTTTCTAAGTGTGAATTCTGGCTTGATAGAGTTTGCTTTCTAGGAAATGTGATTAATAGAGAAGGGATTTCTATAGATCCAAAGAAAGTTGATGCGATTCTAGATTGGCCTAGACCCACTAATGTAATAGAAGTTAGGAGTTTCTTGGGTCTAGTAGGCTATTATCAAATATTTGTTTAGGATTTCTCTAAGATAGCTGCTCATTTGAGTATGCTTACTCAAAAGCATGTGAAGTTTTAGTGGTCCGATGATTGTGAGGACAGTTTTCACAAGTTAAAGACTTATTTAAATACTACTTTGATTTTAGCACTATCTTCTGGTGAGGGTGGTTTTGTGGTTTATTGTGATGCTTTATGAGTGGGACTCGGTTGCGTTTTGATGCAAAATGGTAAGGTAATAGCTTATGCTTCTTGTCAGTTGAGAAAACATGAGTTAAATTATCCGACCTATGATTTAGAGATGGCGGCAGTAGTGCTTTATTTGAAGATTTGGAGGCACTACATGTATGGTTAGAAGTGTGAGATCTACACAGATCATAAGAGTTTAAAGTATATCTTTCAATAGAAAGATTTGAACCTTAGGGAAAGGAGATGGATGGAATTGCTTAAGGATTATGATTGTGAGATTCTGTATCATCTGAATAAGCCTAATGTTGTAGTTAATGCCTTAAGTCAGAAATCGTTGGGGAGCTTAGCTCACATTCAAGTAAGTAGGCAATAATTGATTAAGGAATTTCAGAATTTGCATGATTTGGGCATTCAGTTTGGCTTGTCTGATATTGGAGTGTAGTTAGCTTATTTATGAATTAAACTATTATTGGTTGATCATATTAAGGAAGCTCAAGAAAGGGATTCTCACTTGGTTAAGTTGAAAAAAGAAGTGAAATCAAGAAAAGCTCAGGGATTCACCGTTAGAGATGATGTATTGAGATATGGTACATAGTTATGTGTTCTTACCGTGGATGATCCGATTGAGCAAGTATTGAAGGAAGCTAATTATGCCAGTTACAGTATGCATCTAGGTGCTACTAAGATGTATCATGATGTTAAGAAATCTTACTGGTAGTATGGCATGAAGAAAGGTATAACGGAGTTTGTAGCCAAGTGCTTGACTTGCCAGTAAGTTAAGTTTGAGAATCAGAAACCATCCGGGTTATTAGTTGTTACCTTTTCCAGAATGAAAATGGGAAAGAATAACTATGAATTTTGTGGTAGGTTTACAAAGGACTTCCAGTAGACATGAGTCCATTGAGGTGATTGTGGATAAGTTGACTAAGTCAGCTCATTTTCTACTTGTAAAGACTACCTATTTAGCTTTTCAGTATGCTCAGTTTTATATTAATGAGATTGTGAGATTATATGGTGTTTCGGTATTGATAATTTCGGATAGAGGTACTCAGTTGATCTCAAGATTCTGGCAGAAGTTGTATGAGTCATTGGGTACTTGATTGAATTTCAGTACGGCTTTTCATAGAAGACCGATGGGCAATCAGAGAGGACCATCCAAACTCTAGAGGACATGTTGAGAATGTACATCCTAGATTTTGGAGGGAATTGGTATAAGCATCTACCGTTGATCGAATTCACTTTCAACAACAGTTATCACTCTACTATCCAGATGGCACCGTATGAGAATCTGTATGGGAGAAAGTGTAGATGTCCCTATTTGTTGGTATGCGATTTGAGAAAGGTTCATTGAATTTCCTGATTTGATCAGAAATACATCCAAGAAAGTGCCTTTGATTTAAGAAAGATTGAAAACTGCTTTTAGTTGTTAGAAGAGCTACATCGATCCTAAGAAAAAGGATATTTATTTTGTCGTGGGTGATAAAGTCTTTTTGAAGATATCGCCAATGAAAAGAATTATGAGATTTGGGAAGAAAGATAAGTTATCTCCGAGATACATTGGACCTTTTGAGATTCTGGACAAGGTTGGAGATGTTTCGTATTGATTGGCATTTCCACTAAGCTTAGATAATGTTCATCCGATGTTTCACATATCTATACTTAGTAAGTATGTTCTGGATCCTTCGCACGTATTGCAAGCGCAACCTTTAGAGCTTAACTCAGACTTAACTTATGAAGATATTCCTATAGCCATTGTTGATAGAATGGTTAAAAGACTTCAGAATAAGGACATAGCGATGGTGAAAGTTATTTGAAAGAACCAATCGACAGAAGAATGTACTTGGGAGAGCAAACTTAGTATGCAGACTAAGTATCCTCAATTGTTTCAGGATTTAGAGTATGATTTATGTAAAATTTGAGGACAAATTTTCAATTAAAAAGGAAGAATGTAATACCCTTTATCTATATTGCTTGTGTTCTGTACTCTGATTGATTATTTTTGAATGGATTTATTTGAGTGGTAATAAATTCTGATTTTTTATTCTGTTATGTTTTATTTTCTGCTAGTTTAGTATGATAGAATGTGATTTGTTGAGTATAGATAGCTCTTAGAGAGATTTTCATATGTTAAGATGTGTTTGGTTGAGTTTTGTTTAAGTTAGGTTAGAGAGAAGTTGAGAATTGCCTCGTAACCTTCTTTCATAGGCGTGCAAAAAGGTTATGTATGAATTTTGAATGTTCATCATATTGCTTTCAAGGGTGTGAAATTCATCTTCACAGGTGTGAAAAGTTGACTTTTACGGGTGTGAATCGTTGAATTTTATATATATCAGCTCATTTGTCACTTGTCCGAAAATTTAACTCATTTCTCTCTCTTCTTTATTTCTCAACCACCAAACCCTAAATTCATTTCACCTATATTACTGAGGCATTAATACTTATATTAATACTTCATTTTGAAAGGCATACACTTTGAGAAAGCTATTAAATCATTCCAGGTCAAGATTTCTTCAAAATCCCCATTTGAGGAGAAAGAAGTATTTTCTCTAAAACTTGATTTCTGTTATGATTTGAGGTTATAGGTTGTTAGAATAGTTGTGTATGAGTTATGAGATGTATATTAAATGTATTTATGGCCATAGATTTTGGTTGTTAGAAGAATTAGAGCATATGGTGAATAGTAACATAAATAGTATTAATTCTTTTATTCTTCAATTTTTTATTAAGGAATGATTAAATTAAGTTTATGAACAATCTAAATAAGCTTTAAAGAATCTTTAATTGCAAGAATTTGTTATGGGTAATATTGGGTAAGGAAAATTCTAAATTTGTAAATTATTGTAATGTGCTGGGCTTGAAGTATTAAATGCAATTAAGTTGATTTGGAGATTGATTGAATGATTTCGAGCTTTGGTTTTGATTGTGGCTTTGTGGAGGTGAGTTATGCATATATATTTTGTATATATTTGTATATACATATATATGATTCTTATGTTAATACTCATTCTGAGCATATCTATACAATTGTTAACTTGGTATTTCTTTAAACCGACGATATTTGTTATAAGTATATTTTGTTTCCATTCCTATGCTTTAGAGTTGGTATTGTTACCGATTTCTTTGGAACCAACTCGTTATTATAGTATGAACCGATTATTCTGGAATGTTCTTTGATTTTAAGAATCTTTGTTATCAATATTTGTATTCTAAAGTATAGTCAGAATGCCATCCCTATGAGGAAAAAATCATAGGACCATGTGCACCAGTGATTCGACTGATAGAGTCAAATTATCAGAGTCATTCCTAGAGGGGACAAAGTTTCTCTAAGCATATGTTAATGCAAACACATGTATTCTGTAGGGAGACCATAGTACTTCTATTATGTTATAGATGTCGTTAGTCTCTTGTTTTGTTTTTATTTTTTTGACATTTACATTACTTACCCTATTTATATCTATATATGTATCTGTGATGTGTCATATCTTATAGGCACTTTTGACTTCTGATTTTTGAACTCTGTATTATAATATCTGGTTTTTGATTCAGCTTCTAATATGTATATGACTTATAATTATTTGTATATATTTTAAACTCTGCATTATGAAATTCATTTGTGATATATATGTATAGGAATGTATTTGAACCTCTGATATGATTCTGAACCTCAGGTATGGCATATGCATAATTTATTGAGTTGGAGGCTCACCCTCTTTCTTTTGTGATTTTCAGGAGTTAGAGTCGTCGGTCCAGAGACCGATGATAAAGCTTCTTGACTTCTTTCTCCAATAAGCTATTTGAAAGTATAGATTATGTTAATTTTTTGGATACATTTGTGTTAATGTTTGAGATGTAATTTTCTTAGAGCTCCATAATACTTGAATGGTTATAATTCTTTCGGGTTATCACTTGTTCATGTTGAATAGAGGATCTTATTTGCCTTTGATCCATGATGAACAAGTTAATTATATTTTAGGTGAATATATCATAGGTTGATGATGATGTTTATGATTCGGAATTGTGGATGGTTATAGATAATTATTTGTTATTGCCACAGGTTAGGTTGGTGTGTTCTATCGATTTTTAGTGGCCTTAAACCTATCCATGCCCTAGGACCGTTACATCTCCAGTTTTTGGATGTGACACTAATAGATAGCAAAATTAACATGTTTTGAAAATTTACATGACAAAAAGGATTAGTTCCACTGAACGAAGAAAGATGCCTTAGGAATCACTATGATCTACTTTGGACCTAAAATTATTAGACCACTAAAGAGGTGAGTATAATTACTTAGTGAGCTATAAACATATTATTATGCATAAAGGCTTGGTAAAGAAAGAAACAATCCACCAAATGCTCATGTCAAATAAAATTTAGAATATTGTAAATTAATAAGTAAATAGGAAAGTAATCAACAAGTAAATAAGTAATGTAATTAGGGCAACTTGAATCAATGGTTAGACAACATCAATGAAAATAAAACATAACAACTATAGGGTCTCGTACTTATCAAAAAGTCTCGTGAGCTACGTATTAGCAGCTTAAACTCGTGAATAAGGTTGATCAGAACTTATGGTTAAGATTAATCCCTTCCTAACTAGGGTTAAGAAATAATTTAATGTGCACATTATCGATGGTATTTACCTACTACCCCATCGGAAGGTAGTTCTATCATATCTTTAGGGTTTTGGTACAATATAGTCCATAGGCATAAATAAGTTCGCATATAGTGTTAATGGCACAAAATAAATCATATCAATCCAATCAATAATTCAATGATCACAATAGGACAATATATGCAATATAGTAACTTTTAACAAGGAATAATCATACAAAGATTCACCAATGTCATTTGGTTTAGGCTAGGTTTAGGTACCATTGGTACCAATTTGTCAAATGATAGGAAGCTTTAGTTACACATTATGTGCATGGTTTTAACAACCAAAATGTAAGGTTATAGGGTTATATTGGCTAGGCCATTTTACTAAACAACAACATCACAATCCAAACAAAGTATTTGGTGTCACACCCCAACTCCAGTGGTGCGATGGTCATAGGGCAAGGGTAGGCTTAAGGCCACCATAAACCCGTAGAACTCACAAATCATAAATCTCATCAACATCAAATAAATTGTATCATATTTTACCATACATTTATCATATTAATACAAATAATCAAAATCAATTATATCTTTCAATATCATTTCATATCTTTCTCTTATTCCTTAATAATTAAAAGAGACATCTCTCATTAGAGAGGAATAAGAGTATCCAAAGGATAACATTCATATATCAAAATATTCTAGTATCCCCAAAAGAATAACTACGGAGCTCTAGAGTATACTCCAATACATATTGTATCATAATACCATTAATAAATATACAAAATATCTCAAAAGAATAATTACAATGAAGCTTCTTGGAGTAAATAAGTCAAGAAGCCCGATCTTCTCTATTAGCCCCCTCACG
>CANXYC010205574.1:0-20016 GCA_948193065.1 Aleurites moluccanus | reverse complement strand
TTTTTTTTTTTTTTTTTTTTTTTTTTTTTTTTTTTTTTTAAAAGGGATTATGACGCACAACTATAAGTCCTGAGGTTTATGAATTGTTTTTAAATATCATTTAAAATATTATATTTATTATATTTTATTTTTTTATTTATGTAAATCTAATAATTTATTTTCTTTTTAAAATAAATTACCATTTAAACTTATAAGTTTATCAAATAATTACTTATATATTTTCTCTATAAATTTAAATTAAGGTTAAAAGAGTTGATGTTTTAAATACAACCTATCATTCTTTTTAAAAGTTATTTTAAATTTTATTATTTTATGAATAATAATTTTTATTGTCTATTAATATGATATTCAACCTCAAATCAAGTCTCCTTGGATTGATAAAGGATAGAGTATCATATATATAATGATACCTTTCCCCCATTGAAAAGATTCTATATACAAGAACATGTCCTGGATGATATTTTTATAATTAATTAATGAATAATAATAAAATTTAAAACATTTAACAATATAAAAAATATTATCATTTTTCTCAAGGGAGCTTCAGAGTTTTTTTTTTTTTTTTGATACTAACATACCTGGTAAGTTTTATGGCGGGTTCCAGGCTCAGCCTCCATTCAGAGTAAATCGTAAAGCGTATGAGTTCTCAAAAACGATGCCTACAATCCTTCAAGTTAACCTGCTTTAACTGCAACATGTTTTGGCTGATCTATTCAAGAATGATTATCCAGATTTTCATGACATTGCACTGTATCTTTTTAAGACTGTAGAATTCTTTTTGTAGATCCCAAGAGAGCCATTATTGTCTGTTCGAGCTTTTGGAAATTCAAAATTCTGTATTGAGTTGTTATTACATTAATGATGTGGAGTTGATATCATTCACATCAAACAGCTTCATATAGACTTGCAAGTTGAGTTGTGAGTTCTCTGTTTCTTTATGAAAAAATACCTTAACTTTCCTGTATATGGGTGCATTAGGGGATTTATTAGCTGTTTTCCTACTTATTTTTTATTTTTCCCTTGCTTTTCATAATTCAAATAAGTATTTTCCTGGTTGATATTTGATCAACAGTACCTAGAAGGGCACTTGCCATTTGTTAGATTCTTAAAAGGAATATAATTTATGGCTCCCTTATTTATTTTATTTTTTTTATATGTCGTTTTAGTAATTCATATATTTATATTTTTAATTATTATTTTAAATTTTTAAAATAATATTTATTATTTTTTTATTTTATTTTTATAATATTTAATTATAACATAATAATTTAATTTAAAATAAAATAAAAAATAAAATAAATCATTTTAAATTTAATTAATAAATATTTTAATATATATGTATAATATTAAACTATAAAAAAAATGAAATGTGTAATTAATAATTTGACTGATCAATATTTCAATTATTATAAATCTTATCATTTAAGTATTTAATTATTATATTAATATTATAATAATTATTATTTAATAATATTTTATAAGTATTGATAAATTATAACTTTACAGGATAGATTAGATTTAATATTTTTGTAATTTTTAAAAAAACAAAAGTTATTAAAAAAAATTATAAGTAATTCTCTGTAAAAAAATAGTTGAGTGACGTGTCATAAAATAATTGGTAGAAATAAAACTATCTTCCCTCCAGAACCCTCCAATCGAACGAAAAGGCAAAAAGAAAAAGACAAAATAAAACAATAATTTTGTTAGTCGCTTCAATTCATCCCTTCCGTCCTTCTCTGGCGACCACTGCGACCAGATCGCGAACATGGAGGTGGAATCCTTTGAAAGCAATAACAGTAGTCAACGGCGGCGCGTGGGAATACTCTACGATGAGAGGATGTGTAAACATCATACTCATGATGATTTTCATCCCGAGAATCCCAATCGCATCACGACCATTTGGAACAAGCTCGTCGCCAACAAAATTCCTCAAAGGTGATTCTCTCTCTACTTAATTGTTTGCTTATTTGGTTGCTGAGAAAACGAACGAAAGTTTTAATTCTAGTGTTCTTTTTTTTGTATAATTTATTAGGCTGTAGTTGAGTTAGTTAGTTGTCTAGCTCCATTCCTTCTCTTTATTTGCCTAGATTTTACTGAATTTTTTCATTATTCAAACAGGTGAATTCTCCTCCTGTATTTGCTCCATTTTTGTTTGAATTTTCATGCTTATTGTATTTAGAAGATCATAGATCATTTAGCATGGCGAGCTGTTTGTAATTAAATTTTGTTATTAGTCGCATTTATTTGCATTCTAAACTTCATTTCAGTTTTTATTTGCTTTATTTATACATGATTTATTAGTTAATAATTTTTCTTTTCCTGTTCTGTCTTTCATTTTTCTTCATTTGAATGGTATTTTTGATGTCGTAGAGGTGGCTTTGTCTCTTTCAGATGTGTGGTTTTGAATGCCAAAGAAGCAGAAGATAAATATCTACTAGCCGTTCACTCCAAGAATCATGTTAATTTGATTAGAAATATAAGCTCCAAAAAATTTGATTCTCGAAGGAATAAAATTGCTTCAAAATTCAATTCCATTTACTTTAATGAAGGATCATCAGAAGCTGCTTACATTGCGGCTGGCTCTGTAATAGAGGTATTGGGCGTAGGGTAGTTAGTTCCTTGGAGTACTTTGTGGACACTTGTTCTTGCTCTATAGTATTTTTCCCTCTTATTTTCAAATTTGCTGCCTAAATATTAATGCCATGACTTTGTTTCTGCAGACATTCTCAGAATTATGGATTTTCAACTGTGTGTGTTGGCTGAAACACTTCTAATGAGCAATTATGAGTCTTTTGATGGGTTCCGAAGGCCTTAAATTTTATCACTTTGGGGTGATAGATCACATAGAAAGCTTAGTGAAATTATATGTTTACATTTTTTTTCCCTTAAAATTGTCCTAGTTTAGGAGAACTGGAGTTGGCGATAATACATCGATTATTTCTAAATTTTGCCTATGAATATCAACTTCAATGGGGCATTTTCCAAAATGATGTTAACTTTACTTGATTAAGTCACAGCAGAATTGCTATAGTAGAAGTTTCACAATTATTTTATTAAACATTATGTTTCTATTTTATAAATCTAATTATAAATGTATTTTTAATTAGGTGGCTGACAGAGTCGCTAAAGGGGAATTGAATTCTGCTGCTGCTATTGTTAGGCCTCCTGGACATCATGCTGAACATGATGAGGCAATGGGATTTTGTCTATTCAACAATGTGGCCGTTGCAACAAGTTTTCTATTGGATGAAAGAGTGAGAGCTTAGTTTTAATAATATTCATGTAAATACACACTCTTGTGTGTGTGTATAAATTTTTAATAGTTGTTCCTTTTATGAAATTTATTTTAATTTTTAGTAAGGTGTCACCTCATTTAAGTGTTATTTCTTTGTGTTTTACAGCCAGAATTGGGTATTAAAAAGATTCTTATTGTTGACTGGGATGTTCATCATGGTAATGGTACTCAAAAGATGTTCTGGAAGGACCCTCGTGTTTTATTCTTTTCTATTCATAGGTATGATAGGAATTCCACTTCTCATTTTTCTCCTGTGAAATCACTTTACATGTAATTTGTGAAGAATTCTGTTAGTGATATGACATGCTTTGGCTTGCAAACTTTTGTCTTCATTCTTTTTTAAGGGTTGGTTTGAGTTCAATGTTCTTTTTGCTTAATTTTGTTTCGCAATGAATAATTTAATCAGTTGTATGTTGTCATGGTGACTGCTAGAGTTGTGAATTTATGCAGGCATGAATGTGGGAGTTTCTACCCTGCTAATGATGATGGTTTTTATACTATGATTGGAGAAGGTCTGGGTGCTGGATATAATATAAATGTTCCTTGGGAGAATGGAAGATGTGGGGATCCAGACTATCTTGCTGTGTGGGACCATATCTTGATCCCTGTCACTAAGGAGTTTGATCCCGACATGATTATAGTGTCTGCAGGATTTGATGCAGGTTTGATAACTGTTATGTCATTTACTTTGAGATTGCTGATTCCCTTTGGTTTCCCCTGTATATTGAAGTTCATGATTGTATCTTAGATGTTTAACTTTCCTTTTTATACACTCCAAAGGCCTGTTGAGCCAAATAGCTTTGACAATTAGATAGTCATTCAAGTATATTTGATGCACAAATATGCAAATCCCAATTTTTTTTTACTTTTGCCTAAACATGCATTTTGGTGCAACAATAAAGCTTCCAACACAAGCTGTTGAGAAAGTAAAGATACGTCGTTGAGAATTTTTCATACATACTCTTTATTTTTTTTTTAAAAAAAAAATATTAGGGGAAACTGAAAAAGGAAAGGATTAATGGTGTTGATGTAATCATATCTCAAAAGATTTTAGTAATTACTTAAAAAAGTTTGTTTAACATATTTAATTATCTCAAATGGGCAATTAATCAAGATAAGTGTCTAAAACATGAAGAAGAAGCAATTAACTTTTGAATAAAAGAAGAGGAAATGCATCATTTCATCCATGGACTTGGACCTGACCTGTCTCTTCTGATACTCTGGAATCAATGGTCAATGCAAATTAAGCTAAAATGTGTCTGAAATATTGAGATATGGGAAAGCACTTAACCTATTTATATGGCCTTAAAATGTTGCCCAGGTGAACAGGTGCACCGGTGCACCAATAAGAATAAAAGTATTTGTTCTGGAGATGCTTTAAATGTAAAGATCTTTTGAACATAACCAGTTCTGCAAAGTGACTCATTGTGGGATAAATCGTGTGCTTTTATCTTTGAAATGCTAACCTTTTTTTTTTCACCTTACATGTTAAGATATATTGGCATTTCACATTCAGTTCTACTAGGGTTAAATTTCCTGTCAGTCCCTTGCTTTTATTGTTCATAAAATGGAAATATAGTTTTGGTCATATGATGATTTAGTAAGTGCTTCAAGTAGCTCTGTGGGAGAAACAAGCTTTTTTCTTTTTGTTTTAAAAAAAAAAAACTAAAGGTACCATTATAATTCTTGAAACAGCTATTGGTGATCCTCTTGGTGGTTGTCGAGTAACACCATATGGATATGCAGTAATGTTGAAAAAGGTTAGCGTTCAATTTGATCTTTCTTCTTTTTTTGTGGTGTTTCCAGATTAATGGTGGAAGAGAATTATTGGCTTGTTAGCATGAAAGGCATAATCTGATGATTGTATTGGCAATTTTTTTTTTTTATTTCACCTCCTTTTTTGTGTTTCCTTTTGTAGTTGGTCATTGACTTTTTATTTGTTTAGCTCCTGTTACGTTGTAATTCTTTCAAGGATAATTAGAATGCTTGCGCATATTTCATGTTTTATATTTTCCTGTCCTTTTAGTTGATGGATTTCGCCCATGGTAAGATTGTGTTGGCATTGGAAGGAGGTTACAATCTTGACTCTACTGCAAATTCGTTCCTTGCTTGCATGGAAGTATTGCTTGAGAGCAAGCCTATTGCTGGATCTTCAGAAGCCTATCCATTTGAATCCACTTGGCGTGTTATACAAGCGGTAAAAATACAATTGTTATTGCATTATTTGTTAGGTTTTCCACTTGTTCCTTTGCATCAGCTATGCTTCTTGCTTGTGTTATTGTTTCTTTGTTGATCGTATTTAATATATATCAAGATGCTTTTGGTTCTTATTCATGTATTATCTGTTCTCCAGGTTCGCAAGAAATTAAGTGCTTACTGGCCTATACTTGCAGACGAAATACCCTTGAAGTTAACCAGTCAAAAAGCCCCTGCTCCAGTGAGTCCTTTTCTAAAATTCTTCTGCAAACATAAAATCATGCCTTTGCCTCAGCAAATTTGGTAGTATTCAATTGATTTATGTGCAGACAGACTTGAAAAAGAATTAACACACATTAACATGTATGACACTAGCACCAAACCTACTGCCAAGAAGTGTGTGTGTTTGAGTGTGAACTCGTGCACCTCAATGCAGTATGAACTCATGCCTGCAGTATGAATTCGTCCTTGTGCACATCATATAAACATATGCCTGCAATAGTTCTATATTTCAGTGTGTGAGACACGGCGAGATTTACTTTTACATGAATATTATCCTGTTACAATTTTTAAATTAGTTTCTCACTGGAAATCCTTCTGGGTTCATTTGGATAAGTGTGTATTTGAAATAATTGACTATTTGGATTTTTGTTTTAAGTGTAAAATCATAAAAAATCAATATGATCTCAAATCCAAATATTTAATTATTTCAAATGATTATCTATCCAACTGAACCCTCGAGGATATCCAGTGCAAAGTGGTTATTTTTCAAGTGCTATACATATTAGTTGGCTAGATATGAATGAGATAGTAGATAAAGTGTTTTTCTTCTCTTTTAGCTTATAAATGCAAAAGCTTAAGGTGTTTAATCAGCTTATGATTATAAAAATGTTACTAGTCAATGGACATGGGTGCTGGTCTAGTCAATGGACATGGGTGCTGACTATGTGAACATATTCTCTGAAGGAAAACAGTTTTAGATTCAATTTTTGCCTTAGCTTCTTCTAGTTTAGCTCTGTTTAAATCATGAATTCTTTCTTCCACATGCAATGTCATTCTCGCTGCCCAAATACGCCACTAAGATAGTAGTTTTTTGCATTGCAGAATCTTTGGATCTCAAGCTCTGATGACAAAACTCCAAAGAGTTCATCTGTAAATATAGTGTCAGTTGTGCAGGAGGTTATTGAACCACTTTCGAAGCTGAAAGTTGAAGATATTCAGGGTAAAGGAAAACTTAAAAGATGCCATATTTCAATATTATTCTCTACTTTTGTCTCAATTTATGACTCCATACCAAATGCAGATGACTTGGCCGCAAAACCTATTCCTTGGAGATCCGAGCTTTCAAAGATAGACATTTGGTATGCTACTTTTGGATCAAATATGTGGAAGTCACGGTTCCTTTGCTATATTCAAGGTGGTCAGGTATTATACTCAGTATCACACCAATATACCCATTGTTAAAATAAAGATATTTCTCAACAAAATGAGCATTTCTTACATATTTTTCAACAAATTGAAGCATTCCTTAACACTTTGATCGCTAGAGTAAGCATGCATTCTAGGCTTAAGAGCAGTCTATGCAAGTATAAGATCAAGATACAGATTATGCTATCAATTATCAATTAGTCTCCTGCCCATCTCTTGCCTTGCATGCTGCAAATTGCCTCCCTCTCTCTCTCTCTCTCTCTCTCTCTCTCTCTCTAATTTCTAATGTTTATAAATGACTTGCAGGTGGATGGTATGAAAAAGCCATGCTCTGGTTCAATGGATAGAAACCCACCAAAAGATATTTTGTGGAAAACTTTTCCCCACAGATTGTTCTTTGGTCGTGAATCTACACTTACCTGGGGTCCTGGAGGGGTTGCTTTCCTTCATCCTGAAAGTAGTGTTGATGAAAAAACTTACCTGTGCTTGTATAGAATAACGTATGTTGCATCTTGTGCTTGTTCTCATTTTTTCTAATGAAAATGTCTTCCATTTAATATTTTTATAAATGAACCTGTCTTTCAGTACTTCTTTTGTATAACAGAACTATAAAAAGCTCCTAACATAAACATAGTGCTATCCAACTGGCTTTGAAGTCCATTTATCGACAACAAAATTCATCATCTCATTCTTGATTTTTTTGGTAACAGGCTAGAGCAATTCAATGATGTTTTGTCTCAAGAAAATGTTTATCATGAGATGAGTTATCCAGTCTTTGACTTGGCAACTCTACAATCCATCACAAACCTAGGGTCCATTTCTTTGGAGGTTTTTAAGGTACGCCCAATCTGTTGTTGACTACAAGAGACATATTTTCAAAATTTCTCATATATTACAGGTTTCACAAATACATGCTTCTTTTTTTTTCTCATGCAGGGGAGTTGGTACAATAATGTAGTTTACTTGGGAAAGGAGCAGGATATTCCTGTGCTGACCATGACGTATGCGTAAAATAGAATTTCATATCCTGTCTCACTCTGTCTCTTTCTCCTCTATCTATTTATCTATATTCTGTGTCTAACCTGGTTTTGGCATTTTTATGATAATTCAGCTGCCCGCTTTCAGCTATTGAAAGCTTTAAATCGGGGGAGATTCCAATACGTGCTCCGTGCAAGGAATATGCCAACACCTTAATAAGAGGCCTGGTAGAAGGAGGACAACTCTTAGAAGAGGAAGCTATTGCTTACATAAAAGAAGCCTCTACTAAACCATTATGATGGGCAGCTATGCTTTTGCATTTCTTTCTGTAAATTGTTTCAAAGTAGGAGTTTCTGATTGTAAACTAAATGCAATTCTTGTTCATTGGAGCGAGAATTTCAGGAACTGAAAAACAAAAAGCGGTTGGTTCAATATCAGATTCTTAGGATTGCAGAATTAGAGGGTGACAATGAGGTTTTATTTGGCCATTGGCTGTGTGCATATCGCACACTATTTCCAGGACTAACATGAAAACAAATTTGGATTATATGTTCAACTATGGTGTATTTTGATAATATTATTCAGTATTTGAAATTAAAATTTCTATTACTTGCTAATTTTAAGTTGCTTGATATCTATTACTTGTAAGTTTTAATTCAAATGAAAAATGACAAGGCAGAATTTGATTTAAATTTATATTAAGTAATTATATTTTAAATATTTTATAATTTTAAAAAATTTCATCAAACCATTTTCCTAGAGAACAAATAGAGGGGGAAAAGAAGAAGAAATGAAGCAAAAAATGAAGAGGCAAACTAGTATATAAGAATTAAGCGCCAAGCAGACCTTGATTCAAATTCCTCCCCGCATTTCTCGCATACATTGCTAGAATTCTTTGATGTTGCCTGTATCAGATGATAACTCGTACAATTGTAAAGAGAAAGAACAAGTTCAAAACTAGAAGCATTTAAATCAAGGAAATTCTTTAAATTTGGAATAGTATCACTACCTTATGTCTTGAAAAGTAAACAGAAGTGGCAGCGTTCTATAGTTAAAGAATACAAAGTCCCCACAAATCAAATAGTTAAATAAATTTTATGGCTATGTTTGGATTGAAAATTTTAAAATTTATAAAATTTATTAAAATTCATATTATAAATTTATATAATTTTGTTTATTTAATATAAAAATAAAATTCATGAATTCTAATATTATTTTTATAATAAAAAAATAATTTACAAAATTTTTTATTTATTGAAATGAGAGATTTTTCAAAATCACACTTCCTATGTAGAATTTTAAAAATCCTCAAAATAAAAATTATAATAAATGATGGACTACTTTTTACTAATTAAATAGCAAATTTTAACAAAATTCATGAATTTTTTGAAATACCTCATCTAAATTTCATCAATCCAAATATGAACTAAAAACAATTTACTTCCCTATTTTCTCATGATTATCTATTTTCTTGCAGGATAAAACAGAAACCTCACATGCAGAAATTTATTTATTAAAAAGTCAGGATCGGAAGAAGTGATCTTCCAATAGATTACTTTTCTATTTTCTAATAATAATAGATTTTGACAGAATATGTTGATTTTTTAAAAAATCTCTCATTTAAATTCTATCAATTTAAACACCAACTAAAAACAGTTTACTTTCCTATTTCCTCATGATTATCTGTTTTCTTTCAGACACAAGGTAAAACAGAACCTTACATGCAGATTTTTTTTTTTGGGGTTTAATAATATTTTTATTTATTAAAAGCCAGGATCGGAAGAAGTGATCTTTCAAGCTTACACCATTACATAAACCTTGATTTTGTTTCCCTTAAATAAAGCAGGTCAAATTGTGGCAAATCAAAGTATTTAAGACATTTCACTGGCTTATAACTCCATTGAATTTAGAATTTAGATGTGAACGGCCAAGGCACCGTTAGTTTTAAACTTAAGAATATTAGGGTTTTAAGTCAAACAATATATGGTTATTTGAAATATTATATTTTAAGTATTTAATTTGAAATATCTAACATATTGCCCCAACTAATATATATATAAGTTTATATTAGGATTAAGCCTACTACAAAAATTAATTATCTATTAAGACTTATATTAGAACATATATTAAAATTATTTAATATACTCAACATACAACACCTTTCCTCACGCTTTAAATTTAAATCAATAAATTACAGCCATTAGGAAATACTGCCAACGTAATCACAGCAGACATAAAAAAAAGAAACTATTAAAAGAAAACTCATATTACAGGCCAAATTGTTGGAAGAAGGATTTTGACAAGATTACAGCACAAATGGATGATCTCCTTTTCCATGCATACAGTGGGTTAAGTTGTGGTGTGCCAGAAGACATGGACTCATAGCTATCCTTCATGGGCTGTGTCTTTGTTGAATTTAAGCATATTGATACATCGGTTAACATGCCATCAGAATTTTAAATAGTAAATCATAAAATGTATAAAAAAGGGTGGTCAAAATAGTACTCCCCATAGATCTCTTTATGCTTTTATGGTCAATCAGACTTGTCCATTTTATGGAATTGATTGGCCAAAGAATTAAAGTCGAGCAAGAGATACTTTTTCTTGAAATATGAATAAATGGAAGTTTAATTTTTAAAGAAGCATTTTATGAAGTGCCAAAATTTGATTGATTTTTTTTTTTTGGAAATATTATATAAATATATTATTTTTTGAGTTTTTTTTTTCAATTTTAGATTTTTTTTTTTTATTTTTACTGTTTTTGGTATGTATTTGATATGTATATAGTATATCTTTATATATTTTTGGTATATATCGTATTTTTAAAAAAATATTTTTAGATATATAATATTTTTAAAAAAATATTTTTAGGTACGTAGTATTTAAAAAAAAATATTTTCTAATTGTAAAAATAAAATATTTTTTATTTTTTTTGATATTTAAAAAAAAACCCTCTTTTTTTTACTTGTAGAGTTGTGTGGTAAGGTAGGGTTTTATGAGTTTGAAGAGGGCTGGGTTTTATCGAGTTTCCTTGAAAACGACTTACAGGGCTTTAGGACTATGATTCTACGTATGAATGGATGAATAATAGCCCAAGGCCCAAGGGAAAGATTTTAGCAATTTGCCATCAGTGCCAGCAGCTTTGTTTTTTTCTTTAATTTCAACAAAGTTTGAAATTAAGTAAGTAATTATCAACTTACCCCCACCTTCCCTTCATAAGAAAAAAAAAAAAAAATGACGCCGTTCATTTAGCTCAAAAATAGTCAGAGGGCAAATAAAACGACACCGTTGTATCATTCACCCTCTCTATTTTCATTTTCCATTTGAACGGAGCTTAGGAAAAACGCACCTGAACTCGTAGCAGCTAATTACCAAGATCTATAAACAACACAAAGGCCTCTCTCTCTCTAGGGTTTTCACTGAAAGAATCTTTCACCAATGGCGATGGCTGCTTTGAGACGCGAAGGGAGGCGATTCGCTTCCCCTCTGATATCTCCCCATCCGATTACCGCTATCCGATCCTCTCTCATCGCTGAGTACGATCTCCTCTTTCTCCTACATCTTCTATTTAGATGCGAGAAAATGGGGGATTCTCTTGTTTTCAATTTTGGGCAAATGTGATTTTTTTTTCATCCGATGAGTCAAAAAGGAATACTACAATGCCGTATTATCTTGCGATTATACCTTGGTTTCTGTATTTGATTCTTTGATTACGTTTATGTGTTTATGAAATGGGAGAAAATGGTTTTTGTTATTGATTTGCATCTGTATTTTTGTTTATTTTGTTTTATATGCTGAATTGTTGTTAATGGAATACTTGTTTGGAGAAAAAAAAAACTACGGTGAAGTGAAATAAGTTTGGGGATGATGATTTTTAATGGAAAAAAAAATGAGTTTTATAATATATGGATTTGAATTTGATGATGACATTTATTTAAATGGGTTTTCATGGTAGCAGTAAATTAGAGTTTTGTTTGTGCAGTGAAATCAGGAACGTGAATGTTTGCATTGTAACTTAAGCATATACCCCATTAGTTCCTTTGTGGGGTAGGGGACGAGAGGGGAAAGGGATTCTGTTGTATTTAAAGATAAACAGTCCGTCACTTATTGTACTGATTACTTAAAAAGGCTGCTCAAAATATGAAAAGATGGGGACATGTGAAATTGTATTTGGTTTGTGAATCTTAAAACTGAGACTAAGATGTTGATCTGTTTGAAGCAGTGAAGTGGCATTAGTAACTAAAGTGGTCCAAATTGAGCTCATGTTGTTTGAGTTTAACATGTCAACTCAAGCTGCCTTGGATGCAATTTATAAATGTTCTACTTGTTTATTTGGTTTTCTTGGATCATATGTTTTTGGCATTGTTAATTATGTGTTGCCTATTTAGCTAAAAAAGGTTTAAACTTTGGAAGCCTTGTGAAGCAATTGTGTTTAGTTTTTCATGGAGCTTTGATGTATAATAGCAAAAGTTGCATACAAAGCATTGCAATAGAAAACATCTGCAAATAACATGACACATTTAGGCACACTGTTCTCTAGAAAGTTTAGGAAATCTCCTAATACCAGGGTAAAAAAACTGTATCAATATTACATTCATGCAAACGTATTTTGGACACAATTAACATCTTCTGGTTGCACGTTTTCTGTTTTAGAAAATTTTGTGTTTTTGTTTGTATCTTGAACTGCTAAATAAGTTTACTTTGACGCGCAGGGAGCAGACCATTCTTGGAGTGCGTTCTATATCAACTCAAGTTGGTGAGAATCATTTTCATCCAATAGTTAATTCCTTTCTTTTGTTTGGTGCTAAGGTTTACATTTTTACCGTACTTTAGTAAATTAAGTCCCTGCAAATGTGAATAATTTTTGTTGATGCATCTTGTGCAGTCAGAAATCGTATGAAGAGTGTCAAGAATATTCAGAAAATTACAAAGGCTATGAAGATGGTTGCAGCCTCAAAGTTAAGGGCAATTCAAACTAGAGCAGAAAATTCTCGAGGCCTGTGGCAACCGTTTACTGCACTTCTTGGCGATGCTCCTAGTATGTTTATTAACAAACATTAAATTGATTCTTTTTTTTTTTAATCTTATCCAATTTATCAAACTTCTGATAAATCAATCATTGAATTTCTCAATAATTTTTTGCAATTGTAAGAGTTTGATATGCACTCCTTTTGGTTCTCCTCATTGTACCTTCATTTTTAATGTTCATGTTACGAACTTATAATCAAATTTGTAGTGGTACCGTTTGGTCATCTGCTTCAACTCTTGTGTATCCTTCAGAATTGTCAATGTGTCGGCGGTCTTTTCTTATTTGACAAATTCATAATATTATATGGTTTTTAGGTGAATTATTTTGCTGGTTTCACAAATGATATTCTTTTTGGACTTCTGTTAATAGCTATTGACTGCATGTTGTATATATCTCAAAGTACATGTATTTTACTGAAAGTGATATTCCTTGCATGTACTGATGATATGATAAAACAAATATTTTTGTCCGGAAATTTTTAGTATGTGCTTTGGATTTAACATAGCAATGCCTTGGTATCTCTCTCATTCGCTGTGGTCCACTTAGAAGCTTATAAAATTCATGGAGTTAACAGTTGAGACTTGAGAGCATGCAGTTCTGTGAAGTTTTTTGTTCAAAGTAGAGAAAATTTAAGCTCTAGTGGGGGTTTCAAGTTATTATTCATTAAGATGTGCGTACAGAATTCTCACTGAACTTGATGTGTGTATATATATATATATATATATATATATATATATATATATATATATATATACCTTTTTTACTCGTGAAGAGGAAGTGGATAGGTTTCATTTGTACAAATATTTGATCTGAAATCCTGATTCTGCACTGATGTTACAACTTATGTGCCTTGAAATTTTCTTTTGCTTGGTGATTGTACCAAATTCTTTTCTACTTTCTATTCTCGCTTTCCTTCTCTCTCTAGATAGTTATCATTCTATTCTTGCATTCATTTTTCCTTGTCTTTTTGTGTTTAACAGGTGTTGATGTTAAGAAAAATGTAATTGCCACTATTTCTTCAGACAAAGGTCTGTGTGGAGGAATTAACTCCACATCTGTCAAGATAAGCAAGGCTATGCACAAGTTGACCTCTGGTACATTTTGATGATAACTAACTTCTTCAGGTTGTTAGTGGTAACTAGTAAGACTGGGATATTTGAACAATTTAAATTTGTTCACTGTCGCAGGTCCTGAGAAGGAAACAAAATATGCCATCTTGGGAGAAAAGGCAAAGGCTCAGTTGGTTCGTGACTCAAAGAAGGATATTGAACTATCCATCACTGAATTGCAGAAAAACCCTCTAAATTATACTCAGGTTAGTTGGTTATATTTACTTCCTTTATCGATCTTTAGAAAATGAGTTATTTGTGTCTCTTGCCTGTTACATGTGCATGCACATGAACTTCAGAGTAATGCTACAGTCATTTGATATTAAATGGCCGGGAAACAAATGCACTATTTCATTGATTTATTTATTTCCTCCATAGATGGATTCTTTTATGTGGTTCAAAAACAACATATAATATATGCCTGGAAAGTTCAAGAGTGGGCTAAACTGCTGCAAATTTGATAAAATATGGAGATTCTTGTTTATGATATTTTTCTTTCTCTTGTTTCTATTTGAATTGTTGTCCTTTCAGGTCTCTGTCCTTGCAGATGACATCTTAAAAAACGTGGAATATGATGCTTTGAGGATTGTCTTCAACAAGTTTCATTCTGTTGTCTCTTTCCTTCCAACCATTTCAACTGTGTTATCTCCTGAGGTGATTCAGAATGCTGCACAGAATAATTTGGTCTTACTTAGATTTACTGTGTTTATTGGGTTGTGGATAATGTGTGATGATATGTTGATTTAGGTTGTGGAGAGAGAGGCTGAATCTGGTGGAAAACTTGGAGATCTCGACTCTTATGAGATTGAAGGTGGTGAAACAAAGGGTGAAATACTTCAAAATCTTACCGAGTTCCAGTTTTCTTGTGTAAGCCTCGCAAAACTTATGCTGTTACCATGTATGGGACTGAGTATGATTTTGGAAATAATTACCATTTAAATTGTAAATCTGGAAGCATAATTGTCCAGAACTTCTTCCTTTGACTGCAATTTTGTGGTATGGACTAAGGGTGTAATTGAGCACTTGCAGTACAGTGCTGAGCTTAAGTTCAACTCAATTTGAAAACTCTAGGCTCAAGCTTGATTGAGTTCTAATTTTCATGCTCAAGCTTGATTGAGTTCTAATTTTCATGCTCAAGCTTGACTTAAATGAATACTCGAACTTAACTCAACTCAACTCAATTAATATTAACTAAGTAAATAAACTTATTTATTAATTTTGAAACGAAGCTTGAATAAATGCAAGTGAGCTCAAACATGAACTTGAGTTGATAAATTATTTTTAAATATTATTTGTAATACAAAATGTGTTTTGAAAAATTATGTAAAAATTAAATACTCAATTAGGCTCACAAATCATTTAAGTTGAATGTTATTCGAACTTGGATCAGCTCAACTCACTACTCGGGTTCAAGCTTGACTCGACTAGAAAACAGAGTAAATTTCAAATATTTCATGAGCCAGGTCTGAGTAATTTGACTCATTACACCGGTAGTATAGACACAGGAATTGCTTATCCTTCATATTTGTTTTGGCAGTTGTAATGGTATGATATATTCCCAAGGCAAAGTAATTGTTAATAACTTGGGGTATTTTATGCATATCATTCACAATACATTGATAGTATTTGGAATTTATCGTGAAATATGTGTTTCATACTTCCCCAGGTCCTGTTCAATGCTGTATTGGAGAATGCTTGCAGTGAGCAAGGAGCCAGGATGTCTGCTATGGATAGCTCAAGCAGAAATGCCGGGGAGATGCTTGATCGCCTGACACTTACTTATAACAGGTCACTCTCTATCTCTCTACAGATAAACAATTCATGTAAACTGGACGTTTTGCTTTCATCTTCATGGCTTTACAGAAACCAACTCGGTTGATCTTAATGGTCTAAAATATTGGAATTTTAGCTGATGTTGGTTACTCGTCTATCAGAATGAACTTGTATCTAAGCAACCTATATTTGCTTTCGTACATGTAATAGGGTTTGTGTTTCATTCAATAATTTGTTTAATGATTTTGTAACAGAACTCGTCAAGCATCAATTACTACTGAGTTGATTGAGATTATATCTGGAGCATCAGCACTGGAGGGTTAATTGAAGAAATCTTGTGGGCAGCCATGTGACAGTGACGAAATAATATCTTAGCAAAGGCTTTGTTGGATCTATATATTTTACCTTTTGAGGATGTTTTTGTTAAGCTACTTCAATAATCCCCCCAGCATTGTACTCCTTTTCTGGGAATTGAGAATACCATTGATTTTGTTTTCATTTACTTCTCTACCGCAGTCTTCAAATTGAAGCTCAATGACTGGCTTGAAACTTGAGAATTCTTGTAAATTGTTTTTCTTATACCCAGTATGATTTCTCGACAATTACCAAGCTGAGGAATTTCATTTTTAAAGCTGATATCTTTAGCATATCTATTGTTCTATAGAGCAGGTAATCGAGAGAGGTAATATACAATGGATTAATGAGTCAGCTGGCCTAAGACAACATCTCAAATGGACCAGACAAGTGAAGTCTTTAATTCTGAAGGATTGTTTTAAAGCTACCGAGTTTATCATCTTAATTGTTTGTATCATAATACAGGTAATTACTATTGAAATACTCGACATCTTCAACATCAATGGTGCTTGATAACCATTTTGAACAATATATTTGCAATATAATAATCATTTGTAGTCAGCGATTTACAAATTACAATCAATGATTGCAATCGATTATGAAATGTTTGGCAATTCAATGGTTGAAATTAAAATTAAATTATAAAATGATGAATAAAGATATTGATCTATATATTAGAATAAATTATAATTATATGCAATTAATAATTTTATTATTATACATAAAATATACTAATAAAAATAATTATATGTTTTAATTTAATTTATGTATGTAGATATTGAAATATTTAAAAATTATAATAAAAATGTATATATTTTTCAAATAATAGTAAATATTTATATAATTATTTTACATTTCATAATAATTATTTTTAAACTCAAAAGTTACAAATTTTAACTTTTAAATTTTAATTAGAAAGTTTAAGTTTGGATACCAAATTGCTGATCATTAATTTATGAAAATCAAAATAAACGGACTAATTTGAATTAATTTGATCTTATATTAATTTAATTTATTAGCCAATAAAATTACTTCAACAGTGATTCATTTAAAAGCTGACAAAACTATATCGAGTGAATCAATAAAATTGCACAACTTGGCAACAAAGAGAGAAAAAACTTCCATTCTCAAAAATAGGAAAATAATAATAATAATAATAATAAAAGACTCCAAACCTCCTTAAAAAAACATGTTAACCGAGTTGATTGAGGCTTTGTGAGTGTTTGACGTCCAATTAAAATGTTCAAAATCAAGTTTTGTAGGAAAATATTAAGTTGTTGAATCAATTAAATTTTTTCAGTGTTTGATAATAATTCAAAATGAGATTTTGAAATATTTCAATCTGAGTTTTTTTTACAACACTTCATTTTAATAAAATTTCAATTTGACAATTTAATTATCAAACATTCCGTTTATTTGAAACTAATATGATTATGATTTGACAGTTGAGTTATTAATAATTTGACAGTTGAGTTATTAATTTCGCCATTAACTTGATCTGAATTAATTTAAATCATATTTAAATTAAGATTGGTTAGAATTCTAGCTTAAAACTTTAAAATTTTTTTATTCAAATCATATTAAACTAGAATCCAAATATAAAGAGAGAGTATAAAAAAGTCTATACTTTTTTAAATTGGGTTTTATCAAACCTCTCAAGAATTTTTTTAAATCCCACTTTGCGCAAATGTTATGTGCTGAGATCCGGTGCAGGTAACAAGAATGTGTTGTTTCCGGATTGCAGGAATTGCATGCTTGGCCTTGAATCACCACAAGGGATCTATTGTCATAATAAAAACTTGTTATATAAGGAGACCAAGAACTTTGTGCTCATTATCAAAAACTAGTCAGTAAGAAGATATATTGAAGGAAAATTGCCAATTCATGCTCTCATCAGACAAGTGTACTAAATTTTCAGTATAATCAAACTACAAGCCTATGGTGCTATTTTCTAACAAAGCTAATAATAGCAATAATCAATGTGATGAACTATATCTGGCAAATGGCAAGTAATGAGCGAAGAGGAAAGTGGGGTTAAACTGATTACCCAGGTGCAAGAGGCAGCTTGAGAGAACCATTCTAATCACCTGGATGGTCTGCTGTAATTACTTTCCCAGAAGTTAGGTCACATTCAGTCAGAAAAGTAAGGAAACAGATGGGATAGTCTAGGTCGGAATGGATTCTACTCTCCGAACAAAAATTTTATCTGAAAATAGACTACATAATTGACAGAGTCTCATTTTTGATATATTTATATCAAAATTAAAAATGGATATACTTAAATGACTTAAAAAAAAATTTTGAACTCTTTATAAGAGTTCAATGTTAAAAGTCCCAGGGCTTTTTTATACATTTTTCCAAATATAAAATTATATAATACGTATTAAAAATATTTATTTTTATTGGAAATCAAACTAAATTTCAATGAATTTTTGAAGCGAGAATTAGCTTTTACTATTTAACTTATAGTCCAGTTCATATATATAGCCTTTAATATTTGACTTATAATCCTGATCATATATATATATATAACTAGATTCACTGATTTTAACTTGGCTCGACCTTATCTAATTTCAGGTATATTCTTAAAATAACAAGGAAGACCTAAGTGTCTATGTAAATAAAGCTTTAATATGATGATCATTGATATTAGTATCTGATGAGCCTAAAAGAACTTTAAATAGTTTTAAATAGTTATAAAGTCTCTTGATTTGAATCCAAAGAATGGCTGAGGTTGTTGAATCTTTGATAGGCCTGTAAAATTAGCATAATAATATCAGAGAGCCAAGTTTGGGCTTGGCCAAGAAACTATAATACTTTAAGTCAGATAAAAGTTTTTGTAGCATTTTAATGAAGTTTTAAATGAGATAATAAATGAGCATAGTAACCACTCGGAAAAGAAGAAAATTCATCATAAATGAACTTTTTTCATATTTATAAAGGCTGAGATTATTGTGATGATGTAATAGCCTGGCCATGTATCAACAGTTTATTAAACTATAAATTAGGGAAATAACTGTGTCAAAACTCTCAAGATCACCTTATCAGTTGGCGTGATAAGTTATTAGATTTTTTTACAGTGCGCTGTCCAATGCGAGATTGTCTGCGTGGTAAATGATGGTCTATGTGTCAAACTTAAACTGTTGCGCCATTTTAAGGTGTGGTAATTTATTAGGAGTATTTAATGAAAAGAGAGATGGAGTATATTCAGCCTGTATTTCCTATATTCGCTCTTAGTTCTCTATCAAACTCCCTGTAAAACGAATCTTCATGCGAGATTAGGGATGACAATGGGATGGGGAATCCCCGTTCCCTATGGAAATTTGCTCCGAACGGGATGGGGATTCCCCGATTTGTCTCCCCATGAGGGCGGGGATGGGGAATATTTTTTCCCCGTTAGCGGGGACGGGAAGTGTATTCCCCACCCCGTGGGGATCTCCATCCCCGTTTCCGTGGGGACCCGTTATTATACTTAGTTAATTATTATATTTATTTAATTATTTCTTATATAAAATTATATTAATTAATAACATATATATATATATATATATATATATATATATAAGGAATAATTTGTTCAAGAAATAATTCTTATAAGGTTGTTGAAATTTATTGAAAGTACTTATTAGATTAAATTTATTTAACTACTCATACTTTAATATATGCTGAATTTTTAATTTTTTATTAAAAAATATTATTGAATATTTTTTTATGTATTAAAATATTTATATTTTAATTATGTTTGGTTGATGTTTTGTGTGTTTGAATTTATTAATATTTTCTAAATAAATTTTTTCATATTTTTAGCTATTATTTATGAATTTTATAAATATAAACAAATTTAATAATACAAA
>CANXYC010205560.1:0-16290 GCA_948193065.1 Aleurites moluccanus | reverse complement strand
TTGGGATCTTTGATGATCTCAAGTCAAAGGATCATACTATTATCATCACTATGAGAAATACTTATGACACTCATACAACAATCCATGTAGTATTCTCATGATGGGTCAATCTAGTACATAGTTCTCCAACACGTACTTATGTATTGACTTGATATCTCATATCCATGACTGTTGTCATTAGTCACTACACATACTAGTCTCGACGTATTATTGATATCCCATTTCACAATAATACTTGACTAGAGATGATTATAGAATATCTTATTCTAGGGACATTATTATAATAATTTATATTACGCAATTATTCAAATAATCATAATAATGAAAGCCATATATATAAATCATGATATAAAATGTACCAAAAAAAACAATCATCTGATGATTGGTCTTTAGGGCACAAATCCAACAAACATGTGGATCATAACCATAGTTTTATGGTAGTTACAACTGTCATAAATTGATTTTTGTCATTTATCGAGGTGTCAGGCTTACTACGAGTTCTGAAAACCTTATACTTTCTCGTTCCCTAGTGTCGGTCATGTGCCTTCAGGTTCGGAGCTTGACACATATGATGGAAAAACTCATCATACTATGTGCACATGGTAACCCATTAATAGAATGTATTATCTGACCTTACTTAGGAGGTGTATGCTTTAAGCGTAAGACCTGATCTATCCATTAGTGGATCATGACATCATGCCTCAGATCTTACATATGTTATGATATCAAATTTATGATTTCTATTAGATTCTCTCGTTAGGGATATCCTATGATTATAGGTGAATTTCTTTTGATGAACCTGTATTATTCAGTACTTCATGTTATATATGAATAGAATTATCATGATACCTTTATCATTATGTTAATGTTACTAAAGTATTTTCAAGCTACATGTATAACCATTGTATATGAGACAAACCTTTGACTCCCAAACTTATAAAGGTATGTAGTATGATTTATACTCATTGAATTGTACTCATATGTGTATGTTTAAGGTAGCAGATAGTGGATAGCTTGGGTTTTTTTTTCATATCTTCTTCACCGAGGAACTACTATTATCTATGTATTCCTCGATATTCTTGGATTTTGTCTAGTAGCTCTACGGTAATTTAGAAGATGATTTTTTTTTTTAGAATGTTCATATTGATTGAGAATCATGGTTTCATATATTATTTTGGAAATTGAACATGATTGTAATTGATTTGTAATATTATGCCTTGAAAGCTTAAGGAAATCTTAAGGGAAAATTCCTTAGTTAGTGATTATGATGATATGTATGTGTTGACTTGTAATTATGTATAGCATGATTATGATAGTATTTTGGGTGATTTGTATTATTTCCTCTTTGATTTCTTTCATAGTTTAAAAGTTAGTGTATGTACATATGATTTTAGTATGAATGAAACACATAGCTCTTTATTCTATGTTCTCAATATGGTATTAGAGTTATTGCTCATAGGATTATGATTTTGTCCATCATCATCTTCGTTTTTGCTCTATTGTTTCGGTGGGAAGAAAAAACAGATTGTTGGTTCTATTTTGAGGGTCTATGGGTGTATGATTTTTGCCACCGCCCTTCTTAGACGATTACCTAGCCACCAATCTACGCTCGCCAGAAGGAGATTTGTCAGAAACCTTCATCGGATCTCCATGATCCTCCTATCTCCGACCCATGGGTCGCTGTCTCCACTTTATGTACCGGCACATCTTACTTTTTCTAATGGACTGCGACTCAGACCAGGTGATTCTCTTTGATTGGGTGTTGACTTTTCTGTCTAAAATGTGTGGATTTCGGTGAACTTATTCGTCGGATTGTGCCCAACTCTACTCGTCTAAAATCTATGACGCCAATCAGGTATTTTACTTCTGCTTTGCTTTGCTAAAAAATCAGATGCTTCTATTGCGCTAGGTATGAGTTTATTTTTTGTGTTCTCTTGTAGTGTTTTGCTGCATGGTGACTTTATGTGTCAGTTTGTTTTTCTATTTTGCTGCAAGTTTTATTTTTTACTCGTTTGGTTTGGATCTACTGGTTTGATTTGAATCTACTAGTTTGGTTTGGTTCTTCTTTTTTGGGTCTTTTATATTCCGCACTTCAGATGATTATTTATCTCTTTCTCACCTTCTGTGAAAGTACGTCTTGTTCATTAACATCTCGAAAATACTTTGCCTAGGTCCTTAAGTGGATCCCATGTTAGCCCAAGACGTTGATCTCTAACTAAAAAGTAAAAGTTTGAGCTTGAGAAGCTTTTGGTCCAGTAGGCCCGTAAAACTCACTAGGATAAGCAGTATTATTAAACCATACAAAGCAACAAGTAATGAAACCGAAAATGGCTAAAGCACCTAAACTATAAGACAAGTAAACCTCTCTAGACCATACAAGTGCACGGCGAGCCCATGCAAAGGGTTTGGTTAATTTATCCAATTGGTAAAAATGGCTGATGATAAAACCCTAAAATTGAAGGAAAATCCATCCTTACAGATTAGTCCTGTTAAGTTAGATGGAACCAATTATCTAGCATGGTCTAAATTGTGTATGTTGTTTATACAAGCTAGGGGTTTATAAGGTTATATTAATGGTAAAAAATCAAAGCTAGACGCATCTCAGTCATTTGGCCAATAATAGGACTCGAAAAATTCATTGGTCATATCATGACTTATTAATTCTATACAATCCCAAATTGCAAAAGGTTATCTTTTCCTTGATTATGCATCGAAAATTTGGAATATCGCAGCCCAAATATATTTACAAGTGGGTAATGATGCCTAAATCTATGAGATACGCAATAAAGTTCGGACAACCAAGCAAGGTGAGATTACTATTGCTCAATATTTTGTTGAATTGAGTAGTTTATGGCAGGAACTTGATTATTACCAAAACTTTGAAGCAACTATGTTGAAGATGCAATGAAATATCAAAAACTGGTAGAAAAAAATTGTATCTATGATTTCTTTGCAGGGTTGAACATGAAATTCGATCAAATTCGGGTTCAAGTTCTTGGTTGAGATCCTTTCACGTCTCTCAGATAGACTTACTCCTATGTACAATAAAATAAAGTCGTCAGACTACCATGGTACATATAGTGTCGATAGAGAAAGCTAGGCTACAAGTGAATGCTGTATAGTCTAAGCAAAATACTCCAAAGTCATCAGATAAGGGCCACTTGTTATGTGACTATTGTGGTAAACCTAGACACACGAGAGAAAGCTATCGGAAACTCCATGGACACCCTACTTGAGGTTGTGGAGGAAGGCAATAGAATTCTACTATATCTTAGGCACGTCAGGAGCAATAAAGTTCTACCAGACTACAAGCATAACTTATTGATGTTACTAGTTCATCCGATTGAACCTCTACAGCTGGAGTTCTCTCTAATGATGTAGTACAAATTTTCAAGCATCTCTTATCGAAGCTTGATTCTAGTCCCTCAGTTGCCTCTTCCAATTTTATGAAATCAGGTAGTGCTTTTCTTGCCACACTTTATGATTTATGGGTTATAGACTCAAGAGCAAATAAACATATGACTAGCTCTTCAAAATATTTCTTAACCTATTAACCTTGTTCTAACAAAGGCACTGTTCATATAGCTGATGAATCCTTAGCATATATTTTTTGAACATATTCTCTTAAGTGTACCCCTACAATTAATTTAGCCTCTGCTCTCCATATTTATTCATTTCTTGTTAATCTCTTATCCATCAGTGCTATTACAAATGCTCTTAATTATAAAATTGAGTTTTATTATACTCATTGCATTTTATAGGATCTAACCACAGGGAAGACGATTGGATTTGGTAGACTACTTGATGGCTTATATATTCTCGAGGATGCTCCAGGTCCCTTTATATCCAAAGCCTTGTTAGTAGATTTTAGAACTGCTGCTCATTAGAAAATAAAATAGTGGTAAATGAGATTAGGCCACCCTTCTTTTTCTGTAATTCAAAAACTTTACCCTAGCTTATTTGAAAACAGCCAATTGGATACTTTATATTGTGATGTGTGTGAATTTGCTAAGTACACTAGACATTCTTATTTTTTTGGTAATTATAAGAGTTTAATTTCCTTCATGACTATTCACTCAGATGTTTGGGGTCCTACTTCTACTGTTTCATTGTCAGGTTATCGATGGTTTGTTACCTTTATTAATTGTTGCATTAGACTGACTTGGGTGTATTTAATAAAAACTAAAGATGAGGTATTCTCTTGTTTTAAATCTTTTCATGCTATAATTATCACCCAATTTTATGCTAAGTTAAAAATTTTACGGTCTGACAATGGTACAAAATATATGAATGGTGTATTTTATACATATCTAGATTCTAAGGGTATTATTCATCAGAATAACTGTGTAAACACTAGTGCTCAAAATGAAGTATTTAAGAGGAAAAATATGCATTTGTTAGAGGTTGCCAAATCTCTTATGTTTTCTATGAATGTTGTTAAGGTTTATTGGGATGATGCAACCCTTACTGTTGCATACCTTATTAATAGGATGCCTTTTAAGAGTCTAAACTTGAAAAGACCTTTAGAAGTCTGAAAAGGGAGTACTTCATATATTGTTCCACCTAAAGTTTTGGTTATGTGTATTTTATAAATAACAAAACTGGCAGTAAGTTGGACAATCGAGCTCTGAAGTGTATCTTTGTAGGAAACTCTAGTACTAAAAAAATGTTATAAGTGTTATCACCCTCCTTCTAGAAAATATTTTGTAATTATGAATGTTACCTTTAGGGAATCTTAGCAGTATTTTACTTCACCCCATGCTCCTTTTCAGGGGGAGTATAAGGAGGAAGATAATGCACTAGTACCTACTCCTTTACAAATTATGAGCCTTGGACACCATTCTGAAAAACAAAAAAAAAAAAAGAGAGATTGGATGGATTGGATCTAAAAACATATAATCGGAAGGCCAAGAATGATGCCATCATACATGTTGAACCTGATCCAACGTCAACTCTACAATAAGATTCTAGAAACACATGTGGTAAGTCTTCTTTAACTCTTGATTCTGATTCTGTATATCCTTATTCTGAGTCTATAACTAATGATATTGATGTTCCTATAGCTATCCAAAAAGGAGTAAGAGAATATACTAAACATCCCATTTCCAAATTTGTTTCTTGTGACTCATTGTCTTCCTCCTATAGAGCTTCTGTATTGTCTTTGTCTTTTGCGTTTATTCCATAGGATTGGCAGGAAGTAGTTCGTGATGAACAATGGAAGGAAAGAATGATGGAAGAGATGAAAGCCTTGGTAAAAAATAAAACTTGAGAGCTCTTCTCTTCTTTAGCAGGAAAGCAACTAGTTGAATGCAAATGGGTATTCATTGTAAAACATAGAGCATATGGATCAATTGAGAGGTATAAAGCAAGATTGTTAGCAAAAGGCTTTACTTAGACATATGGAGTTTACCAAGAAACTTTTTCGCTTGTTGCCAAAATGAATACCATCATAGTCTTGTTATCATGTGCAGCTAACCTTAATTGGGATCTACACTAACTTGATGTTAAAAATACTTTTTTACATGGAGAATTACAATAAGAGGTGTATATGGAAATACCTCTAGGGTTTCATAATGAGAAGACAAAGGGAAGGTATGCAAATTTAAGAAAGCTTTATATGGGTTGAAACAATCACTGAGAGCATGGTTTGATAGATTCAGTAAGGTCATGATTTCATTTGGGTATTCTCAAAGTAATGCTGATCATATCTTGTTTTTTAAACATTATAATGGGAAGTTTACCTTGCTAATTATCTATGTTAATGATATAGTGGTAACTAGAAATGACAAGGAGGAAGTTGCGTGTCTAAAAAAGTTGTTGGCTAAAGAGTTTGAAACTAAAGATTTGGGACAATTGCGATATTTTCTTGGTATAGAGGTTGCTAGATCGGAGAAAGAGATCTTGATTTTTCAAAGGAAATATATATTGGATCTCTTAGAAGAGACTGGTATGTTGGGGTGTAAACCTGCAGATTCTCCTATTGAGGCTAATCATAAATTACAAGCTAGCATACGTGGTCCAGTGGAATTAGGTAAATATCAGAAGTTAGTAGGAAATTGATTTATCTTTCACATACTAGACCTGTTACAGCTTATGCGGTACACATGGTTAGTTAGTATAAGCATGATCCTCGCAATTCTCATCTTGACGCAGCATTTCGTATCTTGAGATACCTGAAGGCTGAACCAACGAAAGGATTACTATTCTCTAAGCATGACCACCTAAAATTAGAAGCATATACAGATGTTGATTGGAATGGGTCCCTTGATGATAGAAGATCAACATCTGGCTATTATATTTTTGTAGGTAAATACCTAGTTACTTGGAGAAGTAAGAAACATAATATAGTGGCTCACTCGAGTGCTGAAGCAGAGTATATAACAATGGCTCAAGGTATTTGTAAGTTACTTTGATTAAGGAAGATTATGGAAGAATTACAATTGATAGAGACAAATGATTTGTTCTTGTTCAATGACAGCAAGACTGCTATTGGAATTGTTCACAATCTAGTTCAATATGATCGAATGAAACAGATTGAAATTGATCGACACTTTATAAAAGAGAAAATTTGGATTTAATTGAGAAACAAGAATGGAGAATGTGTCTTGACAAAGCTGCAAACGTAGGTGGAGTAAAAGTATGGGTAGTTCTAGAAATGCCCGAGGGGAAAATGATATCTATGGTCAAGAAGTAGGAATTCTTTATAACCAATAATATGACATAATACGAGGCTTCTTTTATTTTTATCTTTGTGACTCGTTCAATGACTCAGATTTTGTGTCCCTACAAGAGTTTTACCTTGTGGTACTCCACACATCTTAAGTGTTCAATGTACCTTTCGTGTTCAGTGTACATTTTAGGTCAATAATTGTAAGCATACATTCAAAATTGGATAGTTGACTATTTCATTATTTAATTGAGTTGCTAATTGTCAATGATAATTTTAAATATGCAAATTGATTCATGAACAACTCGACCTTTCTTTCGTAATGATAATATTTCGTCAACGTTACACGTCACCAATGTGAAGAAGTCCATGAAAGGCCTTGACTTTCCCTTGTTCTATTTCAAATTATTTATTTATTTATTTTTAGTATCGCGTCAATATAAAACAGGCAATAATAAACAACCACCAAAATGTTCTCTGAAAAAGAAAAACCCCAAAAATGTCTAACTTTTTTTTTCCATTTTATTTAATTTGGAATTTAATAATGAAAAATAATAAATGTAATTGAAAAAAAAAAGAATTTGATCTAAAAATAATCTCTATTTTTTTATAATATTGAATATATTATTTGAAAATTATGTAGTTTTAATATAGATGATTCATAAATGATTTCTATTTTGAGTTAATTTTAATTTAATATTTATAAACATATTGAAATTTAGTTATTTTCTATAATTAATTATATGGGTTTGATTTGAAAGTCTTGAAATTATTGATGTAAAGGAAAAATATTATATTTTTTAAAAAATGGAAAAATATTGATTGATTGGATTAAAAACAAAAAAAAAACATTCTTATTAGAAATGAATTTAATAATTATTTAGACGTTATATGATCAATTTTTTTTTTTTTGTGAACCTAAAAAAAAAAAGATAATAATATTATTTATATATTATATATAAAAATAATTTTGTTTTTAACATTTAAAGTTTAAATATTGGAATTTTTTAGCAATTCATTTGGGGATTGCCAAATAGCTTTCCTAAATAAATCAACCAATCCGTACATCATACGTGTTGACATAACCATGTGTTGGGAGGCTTTCAGATGGCTATGTACCTTCAACGTATCAATTCAATTCATTCATTTATTATTTTTCTTTAATTATATTAAAGGGAGTTGAAAAACAATTGCATTGACTCCGAAGTCCTTACACCTCAAAATATATTTAGTGCGCAATGCAATCAATTTTTTACAGTAAAAATCTTACATATTATTAAAAAAATAAAAATTAGATTCAATACCACTTAACATAAAACTCCCAAAATTATTAATTTAATATATTAACATTTGATTGAAACAATATTATTATAATTAAGTATGCACTGTTTATAGAATATAACATTTATAAATTACTACTTTATAAATTAATAATCTCTTTACAGTTTTGATTTGAATTAATATATTAAATTAATAATTTTAATAAATTAATAAAATATTTATTTAAAAATTCTTACGATGATCTTATTCAATTTGTAAATTAATAATTTATGGATATATAATAAATTATAATACTTTATTAAAATATAACTCTAAAAATTATTTTAATTTAAAATAATTAACTTTTATTTAATTTATTATATATTTTTATGATCAATTAATTTAATTTATCATATAATTTTATATTTAATTAATTTAATTTATATTCAATTCGTTTTTTTTTTTTTTTTTTATTTCAACTTAGAAACGTCTTGATAAAGATATGAAGTATTTAATGTTGGAGTGTTCTCGTACGGACAAAATTCCTGTTTTTCTAGCTAGCCAACACTACAAAGGAAAAAAAAAAAAAAAAAAAAGTAATGGATTGGCAGCGAATAGACTTTGTTTCTAATTTGTAACTGAAGGTCCGTTGCTAATCTGTTATTAATTAACAGATTTAAATTTGTTACTACTTGATTAGTGAAAATTTATTATGTGGAAAAGTCATCCGTCACTAATATAATTCCGGATTTGTTCTTCGTTACTAAATCTGTTACTAATGTAACAACATATATGACAACTGTTACTAAATTTAATATCGTTACTAAATCGATTGCAAGTTCATTACTAATCGGTGACTAAATTAGCAACTAATATTGAATTCGTGACTATTATATTATTAATCCATTACTAAATATTTATTAATTAATAAAAAATTATAAATAATAGAAAATAGTGCTTTTTCATCAAATATATAAATAATAAAATAAGAGTATGATGATTGTCAACTTTTACATAAAACTAGTCTTGCAACCATAGAAGGCGGAACCTAGTCCCGAATATGATCATTAAGGTGAGTAGTGGTGTCCCTGGGAGCTCCGCAATAGTAGGAGGCGAAGCTATAATATGGGCATTGTGTTCTTGGAGCATTGTTCGGACTTCACTTTAAACTTTTCAGTCTCCTAGTTAGGCCTCCATACATCCAAAGTCTCCTCAGTAAGAATTTGGGCTTCCCGTTCGATCAACAAATAGAAAGCATCAATCTATAGTGATTTACACTCTTCTTCACCCAAAAGATCTTCAATGTGGCCCGATTGCCTTGTCCCACGTAAAAATTTCTATAGAAAATAAAAACAAAATAAAACGCAATCAACAAAAATTAGTTTGTCATTACAAACAGTTACACAGTTACATGCCGTATAAAAAATGGTACCTGAAACTCTTACTAGTACAACTCCTTAATATTTTCAAACACCGACTTCCATTCATGTCCTAGTGGGTCAACTTCTCCCTGATGCTCTTCGTGATTGTGTGAGAAAACAAACCAAATGGATTTAATGTGCAACAATTTGTATGTTTCTAGTAATTAAAAATCTAAAAATTAAGCAAAAACAAAGTAGTCAACTTACTTACGTGCCATTGACGACCCAAATATGTTGCCTTCCTTGAAGAGATGCAGCAGAGGTAGCCGAGGATACAATATCACTTGGCAAAGCAGAAAGGCAAGGTGATGGGTGTGAGGTGGTTCCAACAGATGCAATGGCTACTAGGACTGATTGAGCTACCGCTGGTGGTGGTGGCAACAGTGATGCATCATGCTGGAGATGTGTCACATTCTGACTCTTGTGATGCGATGATCTTAGAGTATGGATAGATTTAAAACCATCAACCGTCCATAAAACCCATGATTTCATTAGAATTCCCTGGACCAATGCATATATAATATATGATAGGATTCATATAATCATAACATATGTCATATAATGACAATCATTTAATATCAAAGGCAATCTACTGTCATTCTTTCATTTCATAATCAAATTCATTCATTTTCACTATAATACCACTTGTTCACTATGATCAAGGATCAACTTTTTAACCTATCATCCATAAAAATAAATAAAAGTTCAATAATGTCTTATAACATTAAAACATATCATATTATCTTTGCATTTGCAAGTCTTCCCATACTACGGAGCTATTGGAGCTTTAACATAACCATAATAACACATTTATAATAAAGATATTTAGAGTTAGTGTAGCTTTTTGAGGAGGAAATAAAAATAAAAAAGTCATATCTTTTCTTTCTTTAACTTCCTCAACTCTAACACCTGAAAAATAATTGAAGAAAAATGAAACATAAATTTAATAAATTATGAAATATATCAACACCTAGGAGGTTATATAAAGGAAACGATAAAAAATCTTATATTTATACATTCATTAATATAATAGGAGTCAATGGACAATATAGTATGTGTCTAGAATAAATGGGCATCAATGGTTCATAACACAATAATGGAAACATATCATAAATCATTTTATATATGCTTGACTGAATATATACCTAGAACATATAGCACTCCCTAGGTAGGAACCTGAAAATTCAAACTTTATCATATGAGTTATCGGTGCACAAGCATAATGAAATCTCCCCTGTTAGTGGAAAATTTTGTCATATGTATGGTCTATGGTTAGGTCCTCGCTGTTAGTGTTTATGTACCCTGCAAGCCATGTATTTGATATCTTTGTATATATTATTGTAATTGAATTCCCTTTGACAATATATTGTATTATTCATTTATGTTGGCTTTACATTTATGTTGAGAATATTGTCCCTAAGTGATTGTTAGATAAATAATTCTTAGTTGAGGAGAATCGGTTAACCATTCTATCTAGTACAAGTACTTTAAAGTATTCATAGTCGTTGGACTCTTAGCTTGGGTTGTACTAGTTTCAGAAAGGCCATCACCTCTATTTATCTTTCTAGTTAGTACGAGTTACTAATGGAAGGAAAGCGGTGGGTCATTATCCCTTTGATTGGGTGCCAAGATAAACACGTAGATACTCATTTGTTGAGTGATCGAATAGTGATGCCGAATGATAATGATGAAGGATTTCACCGTCAGTTAATCATTTGTCATCCTTGATCATCTTTGTGCATATAGTCCTTTAACTTGAGGTGATACACATCACTTATATAGGCGGTTAAGGTTTGTTACTACTTATATGACAGGGCTAGCCATGTACCGACAAATGGCATGTGATGACTTTAGCTAGTTGTATAGTGGGACGTGTGATAGACCAAGATGGGATTCGTTTCTCCAAGTGAATGGAGTTAAGATCCTATGCCATCAGATTCTTCTCAGTATGAAATCCTTAGCCTATGTGTTATCATCGAGAATTAAGTCTTGATGTGGACATAACATCTTGATATTAGGGTTTGACGATTCCTGTGAATACGTATTTTTAAACACCAAGTAGACTGGGACATTGCCAGACTGATTGGCGGCAGAAGCATGCCTTCTTGGTGACACTTGCTCTTCTTCTTGGCGGCAATTGCTCTTCTTCTTAGCAGCGCCACCAGAGTCCGTGTAATACCCTAGAAAGTTCTAACTAATATGTATGATTTAATTCTCAGTATGTGGTTTAAAGGCATTGAAATGATGGGAAATAATTTTAGAGACACAGTTAGAAAGTGAACAAATTATTTTTCTAGAAATCGGGGGTGTCGAGAATACTGCCGAGAAATTAGTAATCCGGTGAATAGATGAATTTCTGATTCTGACTAGGTGATAAATATCACATAAGTGCATGTGTAATTTTGGTAATAAGAAATAAGTAAAAAATATTTAGGAACATTGAAAAAGTAACCAATGGCAAAATCATAAATAAATAGAACTTTAAGTTGAATAGTGGAAATGAGTATGTCTGGGTTTCAAAATGACTCTGAAACTATTTTTATAAATAAGAATAAATTAAAATAAGCCTATTGATTCCTTACTTTGAAATATAAATTATGACAGAATTGACAAAATAAATTACAGAAGAAGTTGGAGTCAAAACCTAATCACTTGGAAACTTAAGGACCAAAATATAATTTGCCATTATTATTTTATATATATATCATCACTTAGAACAATTTTGCATCTTCTTCTTTTTCCTCCCTTATTGCCGAACCTTTTCTTCATCTTTTTCCTCCAAATTTCTTCATTTCCAACCAAGATTTTTAAGGAAAATTCATAGAAAACTATCAAATTAACCTAGCTCTTTTATTTGCCACCATTGATTTGCTTGGAAGAACAAAGAAATTCAAGAAATTTCTCCATCAATATTTCGGGTGGAATCTCACTTGAAGGTAAGGAATTTGTTTGTTCAATTTTATGGTTTATTTAGATGAATTGAATGGGTTTTAGGTTAGATTGTATCAATTGATGCATTTTGATAGAAATGCCTAATTTGCCTAACCTATTTGAAGTTGTATGAAAGGATTTGATGAATTAGTGTTAGTTTGTGTTGTTTAAGCTTAGGATATGTTAATTGGAGGCTAATGGATAATGATTTTGTGGTTATTTTGGTTTAGAACATAAGGGAGAACAAAGTTTCCCTATTTGCCTCCTTTGAAGAAAAGTGGTGGAAATCAATTTTTCAAAGCAATTGGAAGCATTAGGTGAGTCTTATATGCATCAAATTACATGCCTATGTCATTAGAATGTTGATTGGAAACCATATGAAAAATCACCATGTTGGACGAACCACATTGCACTATTAATTGCCTTTGATTTTCTTTGGTTTTCTTTTGAATTCCTATGCCAAATTGATGCCTTTAATGTTGTTTAATCTTGTATATTTGTATCCTATTGTGTTGTTGACAATGTGACTAGTTTTTGGTTGAATTGGGCATGCCAAATTTGCACCAAACCCTAATCTATTGGCTTGCCATTTTGTGCCCACCATGTGTTTGACAAAATGCCTAGTTGTTTTTGCCTTGGCCTATTATTTTGTATTTCATAGGCCTACCATTTGAATGTCATCGTCGTCAATGACATTGGCATGCCAATTGGCCTACCATTTTCCTTTGTTGAACCAACCTTTATTCCATACCTTTGTTGTTTACCATAACATCTATCATTGATTATATATCATTTATTGCAATGCCATTGATTCTATTGATAATTGATTTGAATGATATTGAGCTTATTGATATGGAGGATACCATTGTTGCATTATGGTGTCCATTGATATGTTCCTTTCTGATATTGATCCTAATGTGGCTTGACAGAGCTACCAATCTGACAAGATAGTGGGAATGTACTGTCAGCGATGTGCACATTGTATTACTGATACTCTAGTTGGAAAGGGTTATGGTCCTGGCCATAAGACCTGATTAGTCTTATGCTTACTGATATGGATATTACTGGAGATTGTATGTTCGCATATAGTCCATACTGATGCTACTGGAGACTGTATGATTTCATATAGTCCATCCCTTTATCTGTCTTTCCATATTATACCTAGCCTATGATATACTTGTTGGCCTATTCTATCACCATCTGTATTTGATTCTGTAAATAATTTACATTGAACTGTTGACACCATTGATACATTTGTTATCCATTATTTTATTGGCAATGCATATAGATTCACTGAGTATCTTATATACTCACTCTTTGTTTGTTTAACCATTTCAGGAGAGGAGTAAACTGCAGAATCCTATCTTCTGACATCCAGCGAATTTCTGCTCATCTTGATATATGTAACTATTGTATATTCTGTATTTTTGGTGTTCATAATCTATCTACTCCATGGGGTATGTATGGGTTAGTTAGAGTATGAACATGTATATGTATATATGATGACGACTTATAGTATTTAATGCTAATATGATATGTGATGACAATTATTACAGCCAACTGCACTAGTTTACAGAAAGAATTTTAGAATGACTGAATAAATGGTAATTAAGTAAAATGAATAATTAATTGATGGATATAGATTATGCATATGATATTGGATTCTACGGGTGCCGGTCACCATTGGTATCTCCTGCATCCTAGGATCGTCGCGATCTGAAAATAGATCGTGACAGAGATGGTATCAGAGCTCTAGGTTACAGACATCAGAGCATAGGGCTACAAATGAATAATACCTGAATTATAGAGGAATAGTGATTAAGTACAGAATGGGATAGAATTAAGTAAACCATGGAGCATAGGATTTCCTTTGTCATCTTTTGATGTTATCGTCTGTTATATGTTAGTATTCTGCATTTCTGTTATATTTTGAGTATGTTTCCATTTTTTTTGACAGATTACAGAGATATCCGACGATAAGGACAGAGATACTAGGGAGGTAGATGTAGCCTCCAATGAGTCGTTGGTTAGAGAGTTCTCAATTTTAAAGGTTCCGTCCAGATTTCGACGGACTACAGCGGATACAGAGAGGGGCGATGATCCCTAGAGAGTTGAGATGATGAGGGGATTGATAGAGTTACTGTCAAGACCCAACCTGGGAGCTGCAACGGTCCTAGGGTACGGGTGATGCCTAAGCTACCAGTACCACGAAGAACCCAATTATCTATATGACATGACAAGCAAAACATATAATCAGCTCAAATAGCTTAATAATGCTGCTGAAATTTTGACAGCATCTCCTCTATAATATGACTATGCCTAGCTGTAAAACAAGTAAATAAGCACTTCTAATATATCTGAATCATCAATACTCATATCTTTATCATCAATAATCCCTCTGGATCTCCAATAAGAACTCAATACATATATTTGTATATCAAACTATATACATACATAGCATAATATATATGCAATACTGTAAGAAACCAATCACACACATATATGTTCCTATTTAAGATACAGTACCATGGAATATCTAATACTGTACAAATATTTACATATACTTTTGAGACTAGAATATTACATGTACAAGTATCAAAATTCCACAGCAAGGATAGAAGGTGCCAATGGAATCCGAGCCTTACTGCAGACCTGAAAATCAATAACCACTAAGGGGGTGAGTATAAAAATACTCAGTGAATCCATATGTATAAAAATGCAGTAGATGTCCATAATACCATGGTTGCTCATATATGGCTTGTAGAATCAATATAAGATAACAAGTAAAGGGTGAGACAAATATCTATATAAATATCCAGTAACAAATATGGGGTGAAACAAGTATTCATATAAGTATCCAGTGTACGAGTCAACGCATATATGATATAACAGGATTGGGTTCAAAGAAAAGTGCAATCGCACTGTCTGTAATAGTACAATTGTGTTAAATTCAATATTCCAGCACTATCATTAAGTGTATAAATTACTTTACATAAGGGAGGTTGTCACAGCCCAACTTAGGAGCCATGACGGTCCTAGGGTATGGGTGATGCTTATGCTACCAATACCACGAAGAACCCATCAATATAGCTATATGGCATGCATACACAAATAAGCTTAATATAGCTTAAGCAATACAAGCAAAATCGGGCAGCATCTCCTCTATATAAGGAGCATGCCCTGCTGCTAAAAACACAATTTATACACTTCTATAATCAATCTCAACCAACTCAAATAAACAGATCCCTCTGGATCTCCACAATTTTTCAAACTCATCAATAATTCAATATTTAGCACAATCTCAAATATGAACAACTATATATAATAATTAACTTATACTCCAAGCCAAACACTTTATATACAAACTCAATGCAACAAACATATATAATAATTACATGCCAACTAAATACAGTACCATTGTAACACCTTAGCCTAAACCCTAATAGGGACCTTTAGGGAAATTATTTTTCATTTCTTTATGATGTGTTAAAATTATATGTGAATGCATGGAATATATATATATGCATGTTATATGATCTAATTTTTAGGCCTAGAGTTGGTTTGAAGTCAGTTAGGACCCAATCGGGTAAGTTTGAAAATTTTGGTAATTGGAGGACCAAATTGTAATTTTGCATTTTTTTCGAGGCTTTATTAATTTTTCAGTATATTTGGGTAAAGGAAAGAATAAAAGTGAATATAAATGGTCTTAAATAATTTATTTGAGAGTTGTATGGAAAAATGTACCCGGTTGGAGGCAATTTCGGGAAAAAGGGGCTCAACGAGGGCCTTTGAGGGGTTTCGGAGTAACTTAAGGACTATTCTGTAATTTTGCTGTGATTAAGGGATTATTAGGTGTATGTGAATCTATTTTATCAGATTAGGCTTGATTAAATCTAGCCGTTGGATTAAATGATGAAAAATCGGACGGTTGGATCTCTCGGGAGCATTTTAGCTATCATAGGCTCACCTTATTGGATTTTTCCCTTAATGAATATGATTTGGTGTGGATGA